>JANIJI010000014.1:4007500-4270000 GCA_024500535.1 Leptonema lineaticorne | reverse complement strand
AGCTACTCTATTTTTATCGCGGATATCGATTCGATCTTGAAATAGTTAATTAAAGATTTTTTTGGAATTTTAGTTAGATATTCCAATCGCCTTGATGTCTTTTATAATTTATGAGTCTTATTTCATTTTGATATTTTTTCCACTAAGAAATGATTGCTTCATTAGTAAAAGATTTCAAAATATTACATTTATTTATATTATATAATATAATCAAAATTATAAAGTCAATATTATACAATTTATATTAAAAGTAAGAAGAACTTTATTTTTATATCATTATTCAAATTATCTAGGATTATACAAGTTTTTAAACGTTAAAAATTTTTCGACACTCAAATTATAATCCTTCAGAAAATATTAAGACTCATCAAGATGAAAGCATCTTTATAAATATTATATTTTATGTAAATATCATGTATAATTTTTATATACTATACATATATACTATTATTTTTTTTGTATTATATTAATTTTTATTAAATAGAAAAAAATATGAATATTAAGAATAAGAATTAAAAAAATATCAATGTTAAAATATATATATTCGTCGTTTTTCTCCATTTTTCCGGTGTTAAGTGGAATCGTGAATTTTCGAAAAGTTTTTCCATCGTGTACCGGAAAATCCTTCCGCGTCCCCGATTCGTCTCTTTAAATCCGCAACGATTAAAGAATATCCCGGTTAATGAGATTTTATCCTTGTTTAGATAAAATCGAGTCAAAGCTAGACCGGTACACGAATTATCTAATCTAAAATCCATAAATGTTTATATATATATATATATATATATATATATATATATATATATATATATATATATATTGTGTGTATGTTATTTTCGTTCAATTTCATTCACGCACTTTTTATTTTTATTACTATCATATAATAGTCACGTAACCGTGACCCGAATCATATCGATTGTAATTAATGACAAAATCGAATTTTATCGATGCGGTCTACTTGTTTTTTAGTATTATATATATTTAGTCTTTTATATGTACACAGGTTTGTCTGTTTGTATTTTGACACTAAAATTCAGAATATTTCCCGTTGTTTTAACATAATCGTTTTTAATATAATATAGTCGTTCGCGTTTATAATTCTGTTTCGAATCGAAAATTAAAAGCGTCAATGTTAAAACTTAATTATATTATTCATTAGTTCGGATAGTATTTATTTTATTTAATTAAAATATTAAGAGCTTTAAATTTATATATTCAAAGTTTGACACTGAATAATTAAATTTTCCATCGTTTCCTTTTAAAATAAGTGTTTTGCATAAAACGTGACGAGAGTTAATTAAAAATTTATCTTTTAATTATAGAGACGTAGTTTTGAATATTTTGCGCGTTCAATTAACAACGTCTCGTATAAAAAGTGCGAAAATTTTGGAATCGCTAAAATATTGCTAATTTTCATCAAAGTTATGTGTGACTTGTATCAATTCTGAAAAAAAAAACATTTTAGAACATTAAAATTAAATGTATTTTTAAATATTTTTTCCTTTAAATCGAATGCTGTTTCATCATTCAAGAATTGTTGATTTATTATATTATATATATTAATATTTTAAAGCCTATATATTGTTTTTTTTGGTTGGTAGATATAAGTATGAAGCTTTGAAATTAGATTTAGATTTACAAAGGTTAAAAAGTTATTAAAATATTTTCAATATCGTTTTTAATTTTAACGATATTTTATCTTGTTTTTATTTGAAATAAAAATATAAAAAATATATGTATGATATTTTTTTATGGATATGAATTATTTAAGGATCAAGAAAAATGCAATTTAAATGTAAATTGATCAATTTTTATTTTGAAATAAAAAAAATTTGTATATATTTATAGGTGATGAAATATACATGTGTTATATATTTTATATTGATATTATTAAATTTACGGTTTTACATTTTTCATTAAAATTTCAGTTATTCGTTTATTTTTTATTTCACGTTAAAAACATTCTTTGTTTAGAAAATTCGTTTTATTAATTAACGAATATTCAAGTACGTGAAAATTTGATTACATATGTATAACATGTGGTTGATTTCCCAGATAATTATGAGCTTTTTAAAGAAATTTTATTTATATATAATATTTTTGATGATAGTTATGTAATTCTAACAAGAGTTTGGTTTTTTTATATAAGATTTATTATGTTTAATTATCCTTTAAGAAGATTTTCATTAACTCTATTAATAAATATATTATAAGCTATAAACATATTATATATTTAAAATATAGATAATTCTGTGAACTCGAACTTTGTATCGAGTAAAAGTTTCTAGTAGAAAGTTACAAGTGTATATAAAAATAATATTTGAGATACATGTGTTGAAAATGAATTACATACACATATAAATAGGTCAAGGTAATTTTCTATATTGTAACTATAAATTTTGTTAATCGATAACGTAATGAAATATTTTAAAATTCTTCGACCTAATAAACGCTTATGTCATTTTTTTACACGAAAAATACACAAATGAATCATATTACATGATTATATGAATAATTTTATTATATATTATATTAGATTATATATATATATATATATATATATATATATATATATATATATATATATATATATATATAATATGTAATATCCTGAAAAAGTTAACCGTGATAGATATTGGCAACTTTTCGTCTATATATAGTCAGACGATCGATCGTCCAATTTGTCTTCGTAGTCTTGGACATCCCGACGATGACTTTTCATCATCGTCGTCTTCATCACAACGTCGACAAGTCAGTTAATTGATCGGTTTAATCGGAATCCGGATTAAACCGATATAGTGACAGATCAAAGTCGATCGATGTCGTTATTATACTATATCGTGTACTATTTGTTTATATATATATATATATATATATATATATATATATATATATATATATATATATAATGATAATTGATGGTAAATTGAGTACAAACACGATAGATACACGTTTACGAAGTTTTTATTATTATTTTCATCGAATGTCAACACATATAAACACGTTTTAATTGATTTTAATCGTCCAGATGTTTGATCGTATATTATTGTTTATTTTTTTTATTTTTTGTTTATAAAACAGGGACGGATTTCATATATAAATTATATTTATTAATTTTTAAATATGATTGAAATTATATAATATATTTTTTTATGATATATGAATAAATAAAAGTTTTAAGTTTTTAATTTAAAAGTGATAATGAAATATAATGTATGAGGTATTTCTTATAAAAGAACGTCTCGCAAAATATATGGAAAAACATAAAAATGCAGCATTAATTACGTATTATTATATAATTTGCAATGAAAAAGTTCAGTTTGAATAGTTTTTATATTGTATACGAATTTTTTTATTGTTTGTTGTCTACAGACTGCGCTTTCAACACCACTGTTATATATAAATGTAAATATATTTTTTTAAGTTGTCTCAAATTTTATGTTAAAAAATTAGTGATTGGCTGTAGATTCAGTGACTTGATGTTATTAAAAAATTCGGTTTTTTGATTAGAAATAAAATTTAAAAATTAAAAATGTTATCTTAGTATTGATTTAATGTAATATTAATTATTATATCAATGTTTTGGTATCTAAAATGACATAATAGTCGATTGACTACTTAATTTACTGATTCAGTCAAATATTTGTTATTTATTTACTCAGTAATATATCGATTTGATATAAGATCGGTTGTGTTATATTTTTTTTTTCGTATAAAAATAAACTTTAGTGTTATTACCTTATGTAATATTAATTATTTTTTTATATAAATATTTTATTTTTGATTAATGTTAATAAATGCTAGAAAATTATTATTGTAATTTAACAGTTGTTTTTTTTATATAATTCTGTAGAAATTAATTTTTTAATATTTAAGTGATTAAATATTGTTTTTTATTTGAGTTTTTGTTTGATATTTTTGAGAAATCTGAAGATTATACATTTTTGAAAATGAGTTTAATATATGAAACTTTGTTTAGATATGAATTACACTAATGAATTTTCAATATAATATGAGACTTTTATATATAATTACTTTTCTAATGAATATTTAATTTAGTTATACATTCAGAATAATTAATAATATATATTTGAATTTTATTTCAAGTGAAGTTTTCATGACGTCTATACATCAATGGGTCTGTTTCGGACAACTTAACTTTTCACTTGTCAAACGAACAGTGGTGACCTTGGGGTCATCCATCAGGGGCGTGCCTTTGACTGTTGTTATGGAGAGCAAAACGAGGGGCTGCGCCCCCTAACCTGAGGCAAGGCGTTTTGACTTCAGTATATCGCGCGACGTCGAATACCCCAAACGTCCAATAATAAATAAAAATATTAATTATACACACACAGGATCGTCATTGAAAAGATTTCAATTAAATTTAATTAAAAACAAAAAAGAAAACAATAGAAAAAAGTTTAAGAAGCTTTGTATCGTCTTGAAGTCCCTAAGGTGCGCGCGAGTGTTTTCAGTTTTGCACGTGTATATTTTTTTCAGCATATATACTATATATAAATATATATTCGTCCTGAAGATCTGAAAAAAAAAAGGAAAAAACTTGGACGCATTCTATTCACCGAGTTTTTCCTATATATATATATATATATATATATATATATATATATATATATATATATATATATTCCCTCTTTTTTTGTCATCTTTTATTTTCAAGTTTTTCCTTTTTTTTATTATATTCGGCTCCGCTTTTCGTCCCCTTCTCATATCTGATTCAGTTTTTCCCGTTTCGTTTTCACGGATATCGCGAATAAAACGCAATGAATGCAGCGAAACCGAAGGTTTTTTCCCTTCTTCGATATTTTTCCATTTGTTTATTTATGACCTTCGATACGTATCTGGCTTTTGTGTTTATTAAACGACTTTTCCGAAATCGCCGTTGATTTATGTTAAAATATAAAATAAATTATTCGCACGCACGCCTTATTGGAATATTTAATGAAGCAATGAAATTAATAAATATTAATTAGAACACTAATTTGAAAATTTTGATTGAAAAAAAAATACTTTACACCTATATAAATCTGTTTATTTATTTGAAAATTATTTGTGACCTAAATAAATAGGTTATAAGTGGAAAATTTAATAATTGATAATGTTTTTTTTTTAATATGAATTGCATATTTTCATATAATATTAGTATTGTCAGTAATATAATAATATTGCCATATATACTTCGGTGTTGCCAGTAATAATAAATATATTGCCATATTATAAATTTTAGTGTTTGATTGATGTATTTTATAATTATAATATTTATAACGAATTTTATTAGTTTTATTTACATTTATTGTATATAAATGATCGAATTCATATTTTATTCACGAAATGGCTATAAATTATGATAAATTATACGATAAAATTTCATATTATGATTTATATACAAATTATTATTGCTGAAAATACATTAAAATTATTGCATCATTCAATATTTGATTTATATTGAAATAAAAAATGTCGCAAAGTTTTCTAAAAGATACCGTAATTTCCATTAGCGCTTTTTTTCCATTTTCGATCAATCGAAATAAATAAATAATTTGTACGATTTAAACTCTTCATTACGTTTTACGATCGGAAAAATTCTAATTTCAGACATACGTACACATACACACACACACACACACACCTGTACATATATATTTTTAATGAAAATATAGGAAAAGCGTCGGAAAAATCGATCGACAATATCAACAGTTGTGCGAGCGTGTTCGCCGTTATATTCATATATACAACGGTCTTCATTACAGATAACAATCTATTTGTATATAAAACTTTATGTTTATTTATTATGATTATAGTGTCGTTGACCAATCGACCGTCAAAAAAATTCAATGCATTATTCAATTTTATGTTAATATGTTCACGTATTGAATTTTCACATGCGAATTTTCCAAACGAAAGTTTGAATAAATCGCGCATTGACGTCACTTTTAATGTACGAAATGATCGTTTATGTTATCTTTATTGTGTCGTAATTTCGACTATCAATCGTTATTTGCTGAATTTTTGATTGGATGAAATTGATTTTATTGTATATGGGACAATAAATTTTATTACTTCTGTCTGCTCAGGTGATTCTAAATTAATTCTTTTTTTTTTAATTTAAAATCTTAAAATAAAATAATTTATATTATAATAAAAATATTGAGAAACATTAATAATTCCATCACCTTTGTATTGAAAGTTAAATATACTTGATAGAATTTTTACCGATATATATACCAATTTATATTTTCATAAAGTTAACCTTTAACGGGCCTACTTTGTAAATTAATCACGTCAAGTTTCCGTTTTGCGACGCTCGAATAGATATTACAATTAAATTATTATTGTAAACTCGGCACAATGTTGAGATGACGTAAGATTTTAACGAATGAAGAATCGTTACATTGTTTCGTTTAAAATACTATACGTTTCTTTGTTTTGATTAGTATTTAGAGCAGAGATGATCAACCTTTTGTTATATATATATGAAAATTTTTTTGACATCAAATTTAAATGCTTCACAAAATTTCCAAATTTTTAGTTGGATGCTGGTCTTTTCCTTTTTTTTTTAAAAAATAGGATTTTTAGAGTATATCATTATTATCTTTGGAGTATTATATAATATAATGCGCTATTCGTTTTCCTTTATGCGTCACATGTTAGTTACCCCTGATTTAGAATATCAAATTTTGAAATTGCGACATTGATAACCCGCACAATACATCACCACGATATTAATGCGGTTAAACAGATGTATGAATAAGTTAAAAGACGTATATATGTTATTGACACTGATATAATTTGATTAAATATTTTTATATTAAAATTATGAATAGGGAAAACATTTTATAATAATAATTTAATATTTATTTGTAGTATATGAATATTTTTATATGATAATTTATAGTTTAAATATGTGATTTTTTGCATAAATTCTATTATTCATTATATTAGAATATTTAGAAATATTTTTTAATATTATATTATGGTACAGAAATCTTACTGACGTCATTTTTAATGTTTACAGTTCACAAAGTACACATAAGACCGATATGATATTTTTTTATATCCGTACCTGTAACACATGCAATCCATAGAGCGTCACAAGAATAAAACAACGAAACCCGTCAAACGTTTAGTCCAGAACGATAAATAATCGCGGAACAAATAAGAACATGGCACTGTTGCCATTGCAATTATCGATAATTTACGAGGCAGCGGCCCCAGGGCTAATTCATTCATCGGTTATATTTGGAACTCGTATTTGTTGTGCGATCGGGATAAACGTTCATTATACTAATTGAATGTTACAAAGTCATTTTTGTATTAATGACGTCCATCAATTTGCCATTCGCTAATGATGAGGCCTAATAATGACGTATATTATTGCTTCACGGCAATTAGCGTTATTGTCCGAGTGTACATACATACATTACATATTTTAATAATTAATATATTTGTGCATAAAATATGATCGTGTTTTCGTTCTTTATTGATTAAATTTAATTCGATATGAATGTCACAATTTCGGCACGACTAATTGTAATAAATTATATATTAGACTGGTATTTTAGAAAATAAATTCTTTATTTTTGCTTATATGTCTTTTACTAGTATATATAAGGTGACCAACCTTCTTTCTTTTGAAAGGATATTTCTATTTTGAAAATTGTCTTTCTTTTTGAATTGTTTTTTAGCATTTTTTTTTGTTAGACAGGTTTTTAGAGTTTTAAACCGACAAAAAGGTTTTTTTATACCTGATGAAGAACGAGGAGTTTTTGGAGATTTAATCTTAAAACGGTGGATCTTTTCTTCAGAGTAGTCAGAGTTTCGATTACTTTTTCTTTATTATTTGAAAATCTGTTCAATTAATGTGTTTTGTAACTTTATAGTTTATCACAGATACTCATATAATATAATAATTTATATCAACAGAAATGTTTTAATAATATTATCATTACTTAAATGGTAATAATTAATATTGTTTATATTTTTTCAAATAATATTTATATTCAAATAGCTCTTCTTGTATTCGGATTGTGGAATAAACTCAAATCCAGTGTTGTATTGTATTATATATAATATAATTATTTATAACGTTATTAAAAATAAATAAAATATTTTCATATAAAAACCAATTTAAAATATTTGTATATCCTGAATAAAAATCAATATTTATATCGTTAATTCAATTTTATTTTGTGTCAACGATTTTTTTTATGTACAAATAAAATAACTATTTTATACATTACCTCAGCACACATGTCTATGATTCTAAGAACCTTTTTCTTATATATTATATATATGTATTGATAACCAAATATACGCGTATATAAAATTGAGTATCAATGTGTGTATGTATGAAACAAATTTAACTTTTTGCAACCCCCATTCCTAAGAATTCATGATAAAAAACCATTAAAAGAAATTTATTCAAATTGGCTTTTACCTTTGCGAAAATTTCAGTTGGTTTTTCCGACGCGTCTCCGCGGAATTATCTTTTATTTTTTGTTTCATCCGGGACTTTTCTTTCTATCTTTCTTCTTCTCTTTTTTTTCTTTACTTTCATTATTTATTTTGTAGACGTTCTTCTTTTATAAATATCGAGTTTGAATGTATAAAAAAAAACGGCCTCATTGTTTTTATGGACTGCGATGAGTTTTCTTCTTTATTTTCTTGCGTTTTTCTCGTATTAGTTTTGCACGTACGTCAGAAAATATTACATATATAAATATATATTGAATTGAATTATTTTACATAAAACACTTATTTTTATAATACAAAATAGGTAAATCTATAATAATATAATTCTGAATTAAATTATTGCACTTTTTTAATTGAATATAATTTTATTATATACATATATAAAATGTATAAATAATATATTATATTAATGAAATATTGATATACTATAATAGATATTGATCTAGTTTTTTAACACTTTTTAAGAAAACATTACAAAAGTAAAAATTAAATCAGCATTACTCTTTAGAATCAACAGACTTTCTTTGAATATTATTTATGAATATCATTTTATTTATAAAAATCTATATATTAATATATATATATATATATATATATATATATATATATATATATATATATATATATATATATGGGTAATATTTTAAATTAAAAATAATTGCAATATTTTATATATAGATATTTTATATAAACGAATAAAATATTATAAAAACGTAGTCAATATGCTTTTCTGTTTTATTTTTATTTTACTTACATTTTAGATGTATATTAAATTCCTCGTATTAATTTCATAGAAAAAAAGGATGTGATGGCAGCCATACTGGGATTTCGCTGTAAATCCAATGTAAATCCGCGAAAGCTTTCGGAGTCGTTTTTCAATATTTCCATATGGGATTTTATTAGATATAATCTTTTTCTTTCTTTTTTTTTTCTTTCACATTCGACGGCATTATATATTATGCCGTATAATACTAATATTTTCTCGAACGATTTTCGCGGAAAATCGTAAGCTTGTGCATATTCTATGACATATTTATAATATCGAATTATATATAATATTATAGATATATATATATATATATATATATATATATACATATTAAAATTTCATATTTGATTAAATCAATATATATGTACGTATATACCATATATATATATAAATGATTTTTTTTTATAGTTATTTGAATATATATGATGAATAGATTTATTCTTATCGTATTTTTATCTATTTGGAAAAAAATAAACATTTGACGTATGGACGTAGAAATGAACGGCTGTTTTCAGCAAAATTGTAATCATCACGTTTCTTATCAGCTGTAACATGAGCCGGTGAATATGTCGCTATAAAATAGCAATTTTATTGTTAACAATGTCGTTTATGATGATATATTATGATTGCAATATGAGGTAGAAAGTTATATATGAAGTCGTAAATTTGGCGCAATAACGTCTTTTTATCGTGAATAATGTGCGTTATTTATAAAGTGTTATGTGTCGTTTATAATTTTTGTTGCAATTAACTATATCAAATGTAATGATCGATTAATGATAATAAATATATAATAATATTAAAATGTGAATGTTTCTGTATTGAAAAAGCGTCATTTTTACATTTTGAATATATTTTAATATAATTCATAAAAAGATGATTCAATTTTTTTATAGCTGAAGAATCTCTAATTTATATTTTAATAAGAAAAAAAAATTAATCAAATTTAACTTTGATTTAAAAGTGTCGTAATTTATTTGTCGCTGTTGTATTGTGTGAAATTATTTTTAATTAATATTAAAAAAAACTATTAAATTAAATTATTTGTTCGATGATAAAAGAAATTTTATTGAAAAGCAACTCGAATTGAATTTCGTTTTTCAGCTAATAAAGCTTTTTCGTTTGCTACACGCTAAATTTATTAGGATTTCAATTGCAAAAAGTTTACTAATGTTGAACAAAAAGAAAAATTCGTTCCTTGTTCTTTGAAATCGTAAATCTCTTTTTATGCGATTCAGGATATATAAAAGGATTTTTATTCATTATAACATTGCGAATCATATAAATTCTGAACAAGAAATGTGATTTCAAAAAAATATATATATTATTGAATATCATTTATATTTAAACTTAAAAATAATTATTATTTCGTTTTTAAAGAAAATCTATATTATCTAAAAAATTGATAATAAAAAAGTACATTATTAAGTAATTACTGAATTTTTAAGTAGTATTTTTTGATAAAAATAAGAATAAAATTACAAAAATAATTTGTAGACGAGTTAATAAGTCTTAATTATATATAACATATATTTTCAATATTATTATTATATGATTTTGAATATTTTTTTTGTTCTATAGCTTGATAATGTAAATACTGCAATTTATATTTATATGTATGTAAAGATACATATAAATAAGTATTTATAATAACAATTAAAATCGATGAAACAGTTGATTTCGACAATAGAAAAGTTGAATTTGATGTATAAAAACAAGAAGAATTTTATATTATATATATATATATATATATATATATATATATATATATATAGTAAGAACGACATTTATAACGATCGTTAATTCGCTGTAGAACGACATTAAACTTTGTTGTTTTCCCTCTTAGAAGTGAACTTTTCGCTGTCGAATCGCGCGGCAAATTAATATATAGAGACATTACAGAGCTTTCGAAGCTACCGACGCTTTTCAAACGCCTTTTTTTTGCCATAATCGCAACCCCGCGTTCAGTTTGTGTATGTTTGTATATTTCGAATCGGAAATTTAAGATTCAACTCAGACGATCACACGCCAAAATGTAAGCGGAATAACTTGTGATCGACGCGATCTGAATAATTCAGCGAATCGCCTTTTCGCTGTTGAAGCGAAGTGCGCTCAATAACGTCGAAATCTTTAACTTTTTTTTCTTATATATATATATATATATATATATATATATATATAAACATATATCTTTACCCTTTTTTTAGTATTATACAGGTTGTATATGCGTATGCTTAGTGAACGTTGCGAAGGGATTAAGTGCGGAGGAAATCAGACATTATCCTTTGGTAATTGTTGACAAATTCGATTTCTCGAATAATCTTGTGAGCTGTGAGTTAAGATGGTTGCACATGTAATTTTTTATTTTATTTATATATTAAATAGTCTATTCTGATGATAGGTATTAATAAAAAATATACAGCGATATATTTGGAAAGATTATAAATTTTAAATATTCATAATAGTATATATTGATTTATATACAATTTTATTGATTATATATTTTTTGATATTGTTAGTATTTTATTTTAATTTTAAACATGTCAAACTTTTTAATAATAAATTAATTAATGATTTTGATGATCGATATTAAAAATATTTTTAAAATTGAATTATATATTTTGATATTTTATAATATCCCAAATTTTTAATTAAAAATGTATGTCAAAAAGTATTATTTTATTTGTTAATTAATATGACAAAAAAAATCATAAAGTAAAAAATTAGAATTTATTAATAGTCAATTAAAGTTGTGATTATTATTATCATAGTATTTTTTTATAGACGTATCTCAATTGGAAGCCATTTATCTATAAATAATAGATCTGATATCTGATGTCATGTTTTAATGAAATTGAAGATAGTTCTTCTAGATTTTTTAAACTGGATTTTTCCAAACAAATCGTGATGAGTCAGTTATTTAATAAAGTACGATATAAATGTTTATTAGTCATAAGTTTTACTTTGAAATATATTTTAAGTATCATATTTTTATAATTTCAGCAAATTGTATCATGATTTACTTCATACAAATTTAAAATAATTATATTTTAAAAATTCATCATTTATTTTTATTTCCTACTTATAAAATTCATTTAAAAAATGTTTCAAGGATAATTAATCTTCAAAAAAAAAAAAATAACAAGTCAACGCTGAAAATAATATTAAATTATAATAATCGTAATTTTCGAGACGTCTTTCTTGAAGTTAGTTAAAATTTAAGCGCACCGCGCGTTTGGAAGCAAATTGAGATTGAATCTGAGGCTTTGATCATTCAAGGGTTTCCGTAATCTGAAAGGGCTCAGTTATTTCAGTATTTTCAGAATGTAAGAAATTTTGGCCGCCTTAGAACATTCGAAAATTTATGAAGCGAAAGCCGCTTTCGCATCATAATTCTAATCTATTTCATTTTCATGTCAATTACAACGTTTTAATGTGATTATATTAAATGTGCGAGTTTTTGTTAATGCGACATCAGTTGAATATCTATTATAAAATATGTTAACATTATAATAAATTTTCATACTAAATACATGAGATTAAAAATATTATATATTAAAATATATATTAGACTTGTATTTTCACACTTTTATTTCTTGTTTGCTAGATAAATTATAAGTGTGTCACGTCTGAATGAATACTTAGTGTTTCAAATAAATACACTTAATTTATTTTATATTAAATAGGTCAAAATGGTTATCTTTAATGCGATAGTTTTTTTATTTTTATATATTGATAGGGTGCAATGAAAAGTTCACAATCAATGACAATTGGAAATAAACGTTTCCATTCATTCTCACGCCACCATTTATTCCAGTACTATATCAGTAATTTTGTCGGCAAATATGAAACAGTGCTATATCAGGATTTTACCAGATCCAATAAAAATGTTCTTGGACATGTTGAGACCACAAATAGACTAAATATCATCATCGTCGTCGCCGTTGCTGTGATCAAAGTGTTTCTATCTAAAGATTTTATCGTCAGTTTGTGAGCGTTTTTCGTCAAATGCTGACTGACATTGTTGATTTATCAGTGTTATCAATATATATATAATTTTTTCATTATAGTAAAGATTAAGTTTTCGTCGTTTGGAATGAGTGAATAAAAAAAAAATATATATAAGGCGAAATAGACAGACGAAGCATAATAAAAAGAAAGACTTAACATCTATAAATTTTCGCGTAACGGTCTTACGGTTTCGCCGCCGTCTTCACTGTGGACGAGCACCATCTGTTCGGGGTGCGAAAACTTTTTCGAATTATCGAAGAAGCTCGACTGTTGTTGAGTGGATCTTTTTACTGTTGTCTTATTGTTGCAAAACATCAAAGTTTCGCTTCGACGCTAAAGAAGGAAGAAAATCTACGAAAAAGAAAGAAAGAACGAAAGAAAAAAAAATAAAAAGGAAATAGGCAGTAGTCGGAAAAACTAGGCGCTTTTTCTTCACGTTGACCGGCGCTTCTTAAAGCGGAACAATTTCAGTTTTGTCGGTAAATATTGCTCAATAAAACCGGTAAATGTTCTTTTAACGGCCGCCATATTTTGTCGGGTTTCTTATGTTCGTTTAATAATTTGCTCAATCAAAATGGCGACGATGTTTCGTGTTGTTCGTCATTATTTCTACAATAGATTAATATCAACATGAGAATTATATAATCGTATAATGATTAAATAGAATAGTTTTATTATTATTATTTTTTAATATTTATAATACTTAGTCTAACTATTATAGATTTATTGTTTCATCTCTGAAATTAAATTCCAGTTATATTTGATATTTTGCAACACAATATTAGATTTTTTTGTATTCATGAGAGTTTGCACTAATAGTTTATGATGAAGTAATATATATACGTTGTTCAAACAGTAATAGGATCTTTTTTCATAAAAGAATTTTATTTCTTCTTCTAAATCAATATCAAATAGTCCTCATTAAATATTATTGTACTTATTGTAGTGGTTTTCCAATTCTCAATTTTTGGGATAACTTTGAGCTGTTTTAGCAATGATATCTAAAATGGCTGTTATATAAAGTTCTTATTATTATAAATATTGGGTCATATCCGGCGAATTTGGAGGGTGTGGCATTATTTCGGTGTTGATTTTTGACAAAAATTCACGTATTCCATTATTTTTTGATATTTTTTTTGTTGTCATATTTGTAAATATTTTGAGCTATACTGAATATGAAGTTTTTAAAAATATTTTTTTTTCAAAAAAAAATTCCCTTACTTTTTAGACATACCGTGTATTTGCATGTTAAATTACAAATTTGCTATACATTACACAACAATACACAAAGCAACATTGTAAACATATGATAACACTATACTATATATGGCATCACTTCATTATATATGTCAACACTGTTCTGCATCTGTTAATAATGTTAGATTAATCTACATATGATTTAAATATATTAAAATAAATTTCGATTTATATATATATATATATATATATATATATATATATATGTATATAAATATGTTGTTCAGTAAATCGTATAATATTTTGTATAAAAGCGTGTTCAATTAAAACATTAATCACATTCCATATATTCAATCGTATACATAAATTATCTTCATCGAATATAATCTGTCTATTTAGTCGTTAAATTCACACGAACAAAACTAATTACTGTATATTTTATTATTATCATCATAATAAACAATGTCTATTTACTGTTATTATTGGTTTAAAATTGATTTAAAATTAATGCGAATTCGATATTATTGTGCGAAATATATTGATAATTCAATTAAAACGTTCAAATATCATTTCTATTTGGTTTCAACTTTTGATATTGTGTTGCAATTTTGCATATCTAAATTAAAATATCGATTATTTAAATATTTAAATATATTGAAGATCAGTGGCGGACCATGACGATCAATATTTTTTTTAATATATAATAGTTCAATAATGTTAGATATTTTATTAGATATAAAATATTGAATTCAATATATATATTCGAAAATATATTTTAAGATATAATAAATAAATTTTAACCGCTCGTTTCGTAAAAGTTTTTCGCATTATTTATTGCGCAATGATTTTTACTGTGGGCTTCTTTTTATCGTTTTCTGATTTCCGAACGACATATTAAATGAGAACATATATTTTTAATGACGCCCTTTGTGCTTGTAAGTAATAAAATCGTTTTGTAAAACGTGTAATTTTTAATATTTATTATTCAAGTGCTCTCTCCACCTCCAATTTTAATAGGACAACGTGTTATTATTTTTATACTGAAATATTTAATATAGTAATTAATATTTATTTTGTATTAAGGTTATTTTTGTAATTTTATATATATATATATATTAGATAGTCGATGAAGTCGTATTAATATTTTATGTGGTGAAGAGAAACTTTGATTCCTTAGATAGATAGTATTAATGGATAGTTTGTAAACTTTGATATTGAACATCGCTATTAATGTTCTGAAACTAATAAATTTTGTTCTGTAATAAGTTATTTTTAATATTGAAATTAGTTAATTATAAATTTAATATATTTATTTTTATTTAGAATGTTATATATTTATTTATGTATCGGATTTTTTGTTCGTATATAGTTTGTTTATATGTATAAGCTTTTAGTAAATTCTGGTCTTTGATTCAATTCCACATTGAACAAGATAAGTCACAGATTAAATTTCGATACGATTGCAGTTATAAGATTAACCTGACTTAATACGAAATAGGAAAATCGTATTTTGCCTTAATACGAAACCGACATCGACGTGTTTGTTTCGATTTCCATTGTCTGTAATTTCGAACGGCAGATTTTCCCCGGGAAAAGCTCGCAGTCGTTATTATGAAAGTCGGCTTCGTTACGACTAAATAATGGATCGTCGGAGTTTACGTGATAAATTTTCCACGTCTTCGAGCTTCTGAAGGAAGCTTTCGTCGGCTTTTGCCGCACAACTTTATCATTTAGAAGCTCGTGGACTAATTTTGAAGACGACTCTCTTCTCGTGAAAGTTCTTTTTTCCCCCTCATTCTCCGTATTCTCTTCTCTTCTCTTCATTCGAGTTTATGAGCTTCTCGAAGTCGAATATTGGGTCTCATGTGCAGCCTAGTTTTCGTCAGCTGAAAACGGATTTTTCTTTTTATTTTTGTCAATATAATCGTATATTATATGTATTATTATATAACAAAATATAATTATTTAATATTAAAATATATTTTTAGACTGTTATTGAATGAAAATTGAAATCGTTTATTTTAGAATGTAATTAAGTGAAATATACATATATATATATATATACATTTTTCATTATGAGAAAGTGAAAATAACCAGTGTTTGAAATGACTTTTCATTAATGATATTGAAATAAACAGAAAAAATATATAAAATAGTGATTAAAATGGTTGGAAGTTGCGGAAAATTGAACGTGGATACCAGAGATGGAAACACTCCACTTATGTCCATGGAGCCGAGTGAAGCTTTCGAAAAATATTGCGGTGAGTTTTTCGAATTTTCTTTTTATGTTGCTTGGAAAAAATTTAATATAATCAACCGTAGTGTGTGATTTGACCACACCCATTTGCTTTGTGAGCCATTTTCTATATTACGATGAAAAAAAACTTTTATTTAGTAGATTAGATGATGAAGTTTAATTAGAGGTTATTAATGGTAAAATTGTTTGAAATGTAAGAAAAGCCTATATATATATATATATATATATTCCAAATTTTAAATTATGATTACAAAATATGAATTAAATTTATTTTAAAAAGTCAAAAGAGTTTTGGGTTTTCAAAAAACAAATGAATGGGAATATGCGTCAATTTAGTGGAAAAACACAGTTATTTTCTGCGATGGTTCGTTACGTTTTTCTTTCTTTTGTATTAGATCAAAAAGAAAAAAAGTAAAATAAATGATAGAAGAACAAAAGAGGGCGAAAAAAAAGTGAAAGTAGAGGTTGGGAATAGGAAAAAGGGTGCCCAGAACGTTATTCAATCGTCACATTCGGATCAATTGTTAAGGGAAAGGGCACCCCGATGCGAAATAGCAAAGAAAACACGGGGAAATATTCAAGAAAAATACGCTCGCGAAGCAGAAAAAAAAATAGGCCAGACAAAGGGAAAAATCCCCGGGAAAAGAAATGTATATATATATATATATATATATATATATATATATATATATATGGTAGATGTATAAAATAGAGTTTGAATCCTAGCAGATGCAAGAACGGGACAAATTTACAAAGTAAATAAAGCGGTTCACGATCTCGACCGCGGAAAATGAAAAGCCCCGGGATGTTTTTCTCGGAATACGTGTTTCAGATAAGGATACAGAAATTATTTTTTCAGCATAGATTTGCACTGACGAACGGCGATGCTTAAAGTGTGGCGCGCTGATATTATTCTTTATACTATTAAAATTTGGATTTTTTTCAGGTTATGTTTGTATATATTATAATAGTAGTTTTCAATATGAAAATATTTTATTGATTTATATACATGTTGAATAGTCAACATCTACTAAATAATATATTGTTTGCATATTATTTATAATTTCACTTTAGTATATACTATTAGTTCTCGAGTTACGACCATCTCGACTTACGACGAAAGATTACACGTATCAATTATTATAAATATACATTTAATATAATCTTGAACGTTTCTAGCGATTGATTTAGCGCTTCTTCTGTAATCGATTGTTATAATGATAATAGACCATAAGGCAGAATAATTCTTATATTATACTTATTTACTTAACCAACTAAAATAATAACAATTAAAAATTAAAATATAAAAATAAAAGTAATTATATAATATTTGTTTATATAACATATATCTATTATATTAATTCTTTTGTATGAAATTCGTCTTACGACAGTAGTTGCAAAACTGAATATCGTCATAAGTCGAGAACTTTCATTAATATATATATATATATATATATATATATATATATATATATATATATATATATATATATTAATCAAATATTTGAAAAGTTTGAGAAGCGTTGTTGTGTATCACTTAAGCTATCCGGTTTTCTCACGGTTCTATCTGGAAAAAAAGGTTAATAATGTAATAGGCGAAAATTCGCCGAAGGGTTTGCGATGTTTGCGCCCCTGACTATGTATATTTAAAGCAGCCTTAAAATTTTCTTTGTTGTTCCCGATACGCAGCCGTTGCCCGAGGAAAAGCGCTTTTCGCCCGACTCGGGGCGGACAAAAAAAGAATATCTTCGTCATCAGTATTTAATATATTATATTATATTATATATATATATATATATATATATATATATATATATATATATATATATATATATATATATATTTATAAACGTGTTTTTTCATCGTTTCGGCAAACGATTTTTTTTTCTCAAATACAATTTAATAATTTTGCCGTTAAATTATTTTATATTATATATATTTCGATCGTTTGATGGTGAGAATTTTTTTATATCGATATTTATTTTCATAGATGTCGAATATCAGAAGATGAATATATTCTATATAAAATTATATTTAATTTAATAAAATATATTTTTATTAATCATATTTTGATTAAATATAAAAACCATTTTCTCGTTTTTATTACTATATATTGCAGCGTATCAAGGTTTAAGAAATATTACTGTAAACGTTTTATATTCATATTAATGAGGAAAAAAATCACGTCATGGTTTATTATTATCATAAAATATTCAGGAATAAATACATGAAAAATGTATTTCATTCATTTTAATTTTAACTTTAAAAATCGTTTTTGAATCAAATCATCGGTTGATTATCAAAAAAAAAATATGATAATCATGAAAAACAATAAAAAATAAATATATTTAAAACGTCTACATTACGTTAGAAATATATGTATTTTAAATACATATTTCAAACTCTTTAAATACGTATTTATGAAGAAAATTGCTTCGAGATAGGTTCGAATAATACGATCGAATATTATAATTTTTATAAATTTAAAAATAATTCATTTATATTGAATCGTATTTGAATATATTGCGTTGAAACGAGTCCGCAATTCAATTACAAAATTGATTAATCGACGAAATCGAAATTACAACACGTTAATTATTCTAGATATTCAAATTTATTAATTGAGCAAAGTGTGCTACGTTCGGTAATTGAGCTCGGTTTTCAGTATCGTTAATTTACATCGATATATATATATATATATATATATATATATATATATCCGGAATTTTCCCACAAAATTTACATATTTTTGGGAAATCGTTTCGTATATAATGACAAAATACGAATGTCGTGTAAGTTATTATATAATATGTAAATTGATATATGTGTATATTAGTTATATATATATATATATTTATATATATATATATATATATATATATATATATGTTGAAATGAGGGATATCTATATAGTTTTATGATGAATTGAAATTATAAAAATATGCTGGTAAATATAGATTTTTGAACAATTTTTCTTATTAAAAATATGATCTTTAATTTAAATATATTAGATATCCTATTATTTGAACGTAAATATTTAAATTAAATAATATTTAATGTATATAATTTATTACTTGAACATACATTTTATAGTAAATCTTTTAAATCCGTATCTATTTCATATTTTTTGTGAAATTGACTTATTTTTTTGAAATTCACATGTATATTTTTATCATGTTATTTAAAAATTGTACTACAAAGTTTTTTTTTTAATTAAATTTTTTTTATGTAGGTCTGAAATTGAATGACTAAATTCGGATTTTATTATTTTATATTAAATTTTTAGAAAATAATACAAGACAAGGATTTATTGATTGAAAAGTTAAATTTATGATATATTATATAAATATGAAATCTCTATATATTATGATTATTTTTTTAAAGATTTTTTTTTATGAAATATTATATTGAGAATGATGTACAAATATTTAAGTGCATGTTGATCATAATAAAATGGCGAAGTAGTGTATTATCAATTATCTAAAATTTATATCTATTTTTTTAGTAGAAGTTTAGAAAATTATTTATGAATATATGACTGCATATAATGTATATATATATATATATATATATATATATATATATATATATATATATATATATATATAATACGTTATTAAAATTCGCATATATTTTTTTTAATATTATACATATGATCCCATATGTCTTTGACAATTTTACGTATTGTAAATATATATAATATAATGCATAATCGATGACCTCGCTTGTGTATTTCGTTTCAGATAAAACAGCTACGAAATAAACTGCCGTCAGCTACAAATTTACAGCAGATAAAATAATTTGTGTACATATCAGAACGTGCCTTTCTTTGTTTCCCTTTCGCTTTATTTTATTTTATTTTTTATAATATTTTATTATTATTTTTTTATATGAAGAATGTGAACAAAATTGTATATGTATTTTAGTTTTTTTTTTATATTTATCATAAATAATAAAATACTAATATAAACAAACGTTATTTAAATATTATATTATTATTAAAATTATGAATCGATTTAAATGCAAAATTATTATATAACGAATTTGATACGATGAAAGATATGCAAGTTTTTTCATATATTATGAATATTTTTCGCGCGTTGACATTGAAGTAGTGCAATTTTCATCGCGTATCCGTGCCATGTTTCAGCTGAAAATATTTTATCGAACCGTCCGCGTTTTCATCGCATTTTCATACGTGGCACTAGAGCTTTTATCTTAATGTCGAATCGCTTGCATGCATCGTGGAAAATGCACTTTTGCATATAACCTTGCTCTATGAATTTTAAATTATTAGTTGTGGCTGATTCATGCTCTATTTATAATCTCAATGCTTTTCACGTGTGACAATGTATATATATATATATATATATATATAATTACTATTAAATAAATTTAATAAATTACACGTAAAATAATTTTAAATATAATACAATTTTATTGTTTTGTTAAAATATATCTTTCTATAAATATTTTCTGAATATAGTTATTAAGAAATTGATAGAAAAAAATGAATGTCTTTCTACTAATTGGAAGATTTATTTTGAAATAAAATAATATATATAAATTTTGTTCTTTAGAAAATTTTGCAATACAAACCTTAAGACGTGATTTATTCCGAGAAAAGCTAGAACGAAATTTTCTTTTATATATTTAAATGAAAAATGTTCAACGAAATCAAACTAAATAAATAGTTAAAGAAAAATATATTGAAATTTATAATTTATATTTTTTAGTGAAATATTAAAAATTAAATATATATTATATATACTTTTTAGTATATATATCGAAGGATTAAATTTTCAAATTTTGTCCCTAATTTGATGTTTTGATAAATTTATGATTATATATTTTAATGTTTTAGCTGTAATTATTCAACATGAATATTAGTTAATTTTAAAATATTTTTACTTAATATAAATCGAACTGCAATGCGTACAAATTTTCTGAAAAAAAAAAGAAAAAATCGAACAGACTATCGATTTACGAACATATAATCCGATTTCAACACGATTTCATCCTTTCAAAAAAAAAAAGAAAAAGTAGTAGAAAAATATACACATACACATCCACACCCACACACACACACACATACACATACACACACACAATTTTAACTTGCTAAACCCGTAAATAACACGGAAACACGTAAACGTTTTTACCTTTATTCGGGTCGTATGTCGAAAAATGGAGACTCTCCGGTTTTATTATTCTAAAATAACGAATTCTGTGAGCGTTTCGCGTCTTTTTTTTTCTCGTCTATTTTATTTTATTTTATTTTATTTTTTTTTGTAGCGGAAAAACCGTCGTCGTCACATAATCAAGTTTAACGCGAAAGTGGCTTTTCTTTTTTTTTTAAGCTCCTACAATTTTGCTTCGATCTCTGGGTTCCTTTTCGAAGTCGAGAGGGTTGTGCGCCCTTCAACATCCCTTATTTTTCCCTTTTAAAAAAAGGGCACACCATTAGACTGATTGATGCGGTGTAAAACTTTGAAAAGCTCAGGTGGGCGAATCTACAATTTCACAAAAAAAAAATTTTTTTTTGCAGTTCGGGGTCACGTCGACCCCATGAAGCTCGAGTATATATCATGATATATTTATAATGGGTAATTTTCGAGTATAAAAGTAACCCCATTTGATTGTAATTCATAAGGGTTGCAGCTATTGTTTTGTGTTTTATAATGCTGTGATTTTTCTAGTCTCAGTGAAAATGATATATATTTTTTTATATTTAACTAAAAATATTTTTTACGTTGAAATAATTAAAAAATATATTAATATTATAAATATATGGTATATTGTTAGTTAATAGAAAATAATATGATCTCGTAATTTATTGCATATTGAAAAAAAATTGCCGTGATTATTATTGATATAAAATATATATATTTTTTAACATTTTTTTAAGCTATACTACCAACTGAAAATTATATAATTAATTAATGAAGTATATTTTGTATATATAAAATTAAGGTATATATATTTACCATAAATAGTTATTTTTTTAGAGAGCGCTATTATTTTTAGTTTATTAATTTAAATCCATTTTTAAACCACTTTAGACTAAAATAGATATTCTAAATTTAAAAATTGTAATTATTTAGTTCAATTTAATCGCATCGTTATTTTAATTTATATTTTTGTATGACTTTTTCTACTATAGAATATCAAGAAATTTATTATCACATAAAAACTCGTATCGATTTATATATTATAAATTAATTAAAATATATATTTTCATATTCTCTGCAATTTTAATACATTTTTAAATATATGAAACACATTTTGCTTGCATAATATGAAAAACTAATAATCATTTTCTTTGTTTTCGACGTCGAAAAACCCTCGTTGTTTTCTATTATAAAACGTTTTTCTTTTATTACCGGATTCCCAGCTGGACATTTCGATAATCCGAACATCATTCTCTACTGCCCATATACGGCAAAGCCTTCCCTTATAATGCCTTCTATTCTCTATTCTCGTCCCTTAGTTTCATCCCTATTCGGTCAATTCAATAACCATAAATCCGAACTAAACAACATAACATTTCACACAACAAAATTATAAACCGATATATAATAATACCATATAATATAAACGTCACGACTATTATCGAATATCGATTATAAAATCTATAATTAAATAATTATCACTGCATTCTAAACGATTTTTAATAATCATAATAACGATTACTTGTTGATATATATTCATGTAGAACAATATTAATGTGTCAAGGGTTTGTGCATATCGCGTGATTACGATTCATATGCATCTATAATGAAATTTTAAGAATATCAAACGTATATATAATATTATATATATATTTTTTTTAATCTGTTTTATTTTTATTGTTATGAATATTTCAATGTCGGACTGCATATTTGATTAACGAAAACGATATTCGTACAATTTCGTGAGGTCCCCTAGTTTCATATTTGGTAGGTCATTGCCGTTCCTTAATTAGTAATTGGATCAATGTCTAGTTTTTTTTTATTATATTTTTTGATTAATAAAATCGCTCGACCGTAAATACTATTCGACTATAATAAATGGAATGAATATGTATTCATCACTCAATTAATTGCTATAAATAATTGTGATGATGAATTATATGTATATATATATATATATATATATATATATATATATATATATATATATATATATATATATATATATATATATATATATATATATTTATATGAAAAATTGTCCCAGTAAATTCATATATATTAAAAATTAAGTTACTATAAATATACATGTTTATCATCATACGGGATGAAATAAATTAATATTTTAATAATAAGGTCGTAAATATACATTACTTCATTAAAATATAAAATTTCATATTTTTGATAAAAATTATAGTGGATTGCTATATATTTTATTAAAAAAATCGATATGCAGATATTATTTAAATAGAAAAAATATTTATATTATAAAATAGTTTAGTATTTAATGTCAAAATTGTTGATTGAACAATGAATTTTAATGATAAATATTTGACAATTGTAAATTTGTATTAATAAATAGTTGTTTAATATTCATTTTTAAATTTCTATTTGTGCGCATCTTTTATGAGTTTAAATAATTAAATCTATATATAATATTTATACTCAAATTTTAATTGAAAAATTTATCATAAAATTAAAATATTTTTAAAAGACAAGTCTTAAAAATTACTAAAAATATAAATTTTAATTATTTTTTTTTATTTACTTCACATAAAAATATTTTATTACTTTTAGTATTTAATTTAGCAAAATCATCGACAATTTTTCAACGTTCTATTTTGACGCCGGTATATGATGGAAGAAAATAAAAAGGATTCGACACAATTCCCTTTTTTCTTCATTATTTTTTTTTGTAAATGAATTCACGTGTTCACACATTCCTGGATGAAGGCTTTCGCCGAGAGCTTTCGAGCTTCGCATGTGTCTAACACAGCTTCATCCGATTTGCTCTTTGTTATGCTGCGGATTTTATATTTCGCACATATTTACATATAAACATCACAAATTTCACGCAAAATATTATAATAATTCTTTCTATTTCAAGGTTAAAAGTAATATGTGAAAATTTAATAAATATTTACGCATTTTTCTATTGAAAAAAATATTATATTGTATATATTCAAATTAAAATATAGTTTAAAATATTATTAAAATAGAATTGAAAATATGTAATATTCTACTATCACAGGTTATATTGATCGTAAACGTTTATTCAATAGTAATATTTTCATGCTATATATCAATATATATATATATATATATATATATATATATATATATATATATATATATATATATACAATTTCGGAAAATTTCAATCGTAACAAATCAATATTCAAACGTTATATCAATAATGAAAATACTGGTAAAAGCGCAAACTTTCGATTGCTTATAGAGTATGTCGCTCGATGTGACAGACGAGAAACATTATAGCGAGTTTTCCTCTAGTGAAAATTCGACGGAAAAATATAAACATCCGCGAAATATAAGGGCGCAATATATTTTGGCGCCGTTGTTATTCGAGAGGTGCCGACGGTTATTTATAGCGTAATATGACTGGCGATTTATCTTCTATTTTGGATAAAAGCGTCCGTATCCTTTTGTAAATTCCTTGATAATATAGCCTTTTTTTTTCCACCTTCGAAATTTTCTCTTTTTTTTTCTTATTTTTATTTTTTGCAATTTTGTAATTGGCAAACGAGCGCAATTAATATCAATTTCGATATTATATTTATATATTTATTACATAATATAGATTTAATATTCGTTATATAATTGATTATATTTAATTAATTATAAAAATTTCAATGATAGTAAATTCATTTATTTGCATGAAGTTTCTTCAAATGCACGATTTCTTATCCGCATTGCCATTGTTATTATTCTATCAAATAATTATTATATATTAATTTAAGAATGATATTCATATTTTAATTTAAATATGAATATAATTATTTATAATATAAAAAAAACATATGATGGTTAAACATAGAACTAGCGACTCGATTTTAAAAATTAATACAGCGTTTTATTTTTCGAAATCAGTCTCTATTGTGATATAAATTATGTATTTCAAGATTTTAACTACTTTATTTTTAAATGTATGAAAATTCATTATTTTTATTATTAAAATAATTCTTTTGTTGTAAATATTAATATAAATTAATTTAAAATATTTTTTTAAATTAGTCAATTAATATTATGAACATGTATTAAAATTAAATAAATATGAAATATATTATTTTAATTATTTTATAAAAAAAAGCCAAAAAACTATTTTATTAAGATTCCGTGAGATGTCGCTAAATATATATTATATTTGTCAATAAGTTTTATTTTTTTCCAGTTTTTTTCTATACTTATATATATATCAAAATTAAAATATATTTATATAAAAAAATTGTTAATTCTATATACTTATTTATATTAAAATTTAATTTAAATAATAATAAATTTTAATATATAATATATATATGCATATATCGTTATATAATATTCTTTGTTAGAGATAATCGAATTTATTATCAGCTTTTAGAATGAAATTCATCGAATTACATACATTTAATTAAATAATTTAAATGTAAATAAGAAGCACCCATTTTTTTTAAAAAAAAGTATCGAATAGGACGTTAATAAAATAACGCACTGACCTCGAAAATTGTATTCACTAGATTTTTCGCAATATGTATCCTTTGTGCGAAAAAGCTCTCGAATGCCATCGAAAATATATGTACATGTATATTAAAATTTTTGATTAAAATTATTTTCCATATGAAAACCTCATATATATATATATATATATATATATATATATATATATATATATATATATATATATATATATATATATATATATATATATATATATATATATAAATATTTTTTTTTAAATATATATGGGTATTTTATATACGAGTCCATTGATCACGTATACACGTTCGATAGAATCTGCAACAGTTGTCGATCGTTAATAAGGCCAATCGAGACTTTGGCAAAGGTCTTTTAAGGTTCGAGTCTTTGACGAATACAGAGCCTTCTCGAAAGCTTTCACGGAAAACTGGCTTTTCTTTGTCTTTTGTTTAAGGCGGAGTCGCGCGTGTACACATAACTAACCGTTATAAGCGTTGTCGAATAATGCTAACTACCCCACTTGTAAGTTTACAACCCCTGTCCGTAGTATATAATGTTCATTTGTGTGTCTGTAGGCTTTTCGGTATTGTTAACCGGCATCGATAAATGCCCTTAGGGCCGCGGAATGTCTGTTTTCGAGAATAACGATCTGAGCCTCGAGGGGTAATTAGTCAATATTGCTATTTTGAAATAATTTTGACTATTAACGATTTCTATTATTATATTGTTAAGATTTATTCTATTGTTTATTTAATCATTTTACGATTATTTTGTTTAATAAAGAAATAAAAATGATATTTACAATAATATGAGAACTAGAATTCCAATAATTTTATTTAATGCCTTATTATTCAATTTAAATGTTTAGATTTTTATGAGACAAAATATAACAAGTTAATATTTTTACTTTTATTATTATTTAATATAGATTAATAAACTATTAAGGAAAATAATTTGAAATTTATATTAATTAATTTATAAATAATTTGAATTATATTTTTTAAATATTTATTTTCATTATTAAATTTATGATAAAATGCGTTTATTTATAATTCATGTAAATAATGAATTATCTTCTATTTTTTTCCGAATGTATTATGAATTTCACATTGAAAAATATTATGTTTAATGTTGTGTCGGAAAAGTGCAAATTCTTTTGTTCATATAAAATGAGAGAATTCTTCTAAAATGGAACAAAGGTGGAAAATACGTTAACAAAAGAATTTTATTTTTAAGCATACATATTGTGATATTATATATATATATATATATATATATATATATATATATATATATATATATATAAAACTATTTGTTTAATAAATATTTTTGCTGTGTTCTGAATTATAAAAGGGTATTATAACGTTCGACGACGTATTTGAGAATCAGTCAAAAATCCTTAATTGACAGGGGGAGGGGGTAATAATTAAAAATAATCGGAAAAAGATTTTCATCGAGTGCTTACAACAAAAAGTGCCTCGTTAAATTTTGTTCACACGAGTGCTCTAATTGTTCTTGAAACTTTTTCGCAATTTCAAATTGTGCTCAAGTTAATTCTGTTCATTTTCCACTGGAGAAAGTTTTTTCCACTTCGAAGAAATATTTTTAATTAATATATATATATACAAATTATATAATATATATATATATATATATAATAAAGATCAATTTTACTAACTCGCATTCGTATTTCAATCAAAAGTGACTTCATATGTATATATATATTTATAACGTGACATTTTTTTTCCTATTTAATGATATTATTATTGTTGTTATGTGGCGTTTCGCTTAGCTTTAAAGCTCGAAAATCGGAAAAAAGTCAGTGTCACTTCTTAAGCATAATCGTCTCAGGAGGGATTTTCGTTTATAAGAATTTAGAAAGCTGGAATAACGCATTTAGTAAGTACTAAATCCTGACAAATTTCTTCTCAAATGTATATTTATATAATAATATTTTGTTCCAATTATTATAAAACATTTCACGTAAAACGATATAAATATATATTTTACCAAAAAAATAAATAATATATATATATATATATATATATATATATATATATATATATATATATATAATTTAATTATTTAAAAATAAAAATCTTACAAACGTTAAATATGCGGCATATAGAATACAATAATTTTTTATTGTATGACAGACTGAATTATAACTAATTTGTAAATAATGAAAATAATTTATTTATATCATAAAAAATCAGATATATAAAATAATTGATTCAATTTTTTCTATGTAATACATTTTAATTACAAAATAAATATTTTAATAATTATTATATCCCAGGTGTGACATATTATATTTGAAATTACTCTATAAATATTGTAGGCGTATATTTATAAAGTAATCACGTTAATATATATAATATTTTTGCCCTTTTGCCACCGTAATATTATATAATAATTATATTATTTTTGTCGCTATTTTTATACGTGAAAATATTGTGTGAGATATTTTTAATCGAAATATATTTTTAATATTAACATAGAGAATACGACTAATAAAAAATATTATATAATTTTTCTCACGAATTATATAAATTAATTATATTGATAAAATTTTTAGTCATATTTTGTGAATTATAAAATGGAAAAAGTCTTTCGTCTCGATGTTATTAATATAAGGGGTTGGAAAATCCCTTTTGATAGTTCGTTACGTGTGATTGAAGCACTCCATTCTAGCGTCTAACTTTCAGGATGTGTGCATAAGTAATTCAGCGATTTTCAACCCTCATCCCTTCGGAAAACGCGTCGTAAGTGTATTATTAAAGATACGAGCTGAATTTCAATTCGTTGTGCATGCACATGTGCGGTAAACTTTATATACAATATGTGTATTGCAAAGGTTTACGAAGGCACGTTTTTGGTCAGCATCCTTTAGGGAATTAGAAGATTCGCCGGCGAACTATCATTTGTGAACCTAATTTTGTTCTATAAATTATATATAATACATATATTATATATATTCAAGAAAGATTTATTTTTGGTTTTACAATTTATAGACATTGTATGTTAATTTAATATTATTATATTTTATATTGTGTTTTAACCCTTTGCATTCGAGACGTTTCACATCGTTTTTATTTTTTTTTTTACTTCAAACATAAAATTATTATGCTTATAAATTAATGTATATCATTTTTATATTTTAATATTATATATATATATATATATATATATATATATATTGTATTTCTGCTGTTTAGTGGTTTTATATAGAATATATGAATTTATTGAACAATTTCTATATCCAAAATAAGTTTTTGCTGATATTACAGAAATTTTCTTTATATATACATATATTGAGGTATACTGATTTAATCCTTTTATCGTTTCATGTTTATAAAGATTAAAAAATTTAATTTTAGTAATCTTTTTTCCAATTTTGAACCAAAAAAAAATCAAAATTTTACTACCGAAAAATGTAGTTTTGTTTGATATTTACGTGATTGTGGATTAATTTAAGATAAAAATCTTTTAATATTTAAAATGAATATCATTTTGCACTTTATAATATTATATAGAAAGAGCATGAAAATTCGTTATAAAGAAATTAACATAACAGTCATTATCGCGCATCAAGTTTTCACATTAATCCAAATGGTAACCAAACGACACCCTTTGAGTACAAAGGGTTAATATTATATATAGGTAGAAAAATGATACTGTTCAATATAATCGATGCGGTATATTTTATTAGGTTCCAATTTTATTAGATTATTTTCAATTATCGTCCACCTGGATTTATGTCGATTATTCTACCCTTTTTCCACCACATATACGAGTGTATGCGTATATATTTTCCCATAAATAAATAAATAAATAAATAAAGAAAAGGGGGCAGTAAAAATATGACGCCGCGTACAAAAAAAACCGCAAATGAATACACGCCCTTTTTACCTTTACTTTTCATCCCTTTTATATATATATATATATATATATATATATATATATATATTTGATGAGGCTTCGTTGGTTGTGGCGATGATTGGAAACGTCAATAAATTTAACTTTGTCATCTGTCGCTTAATGTATCTTTGTTTACACGTTTTTTTTGGATATATATATATATATATATATATATATATATATATATATATATATGATATATTTATATATTATATATAGAAAAATATACATGGTTAAGTTAAACGATTTTTGATGTGTTATTATTTATACGCGTGTTGTTTTCATTTGACTTGTATTTTAAGCGCGAGGGTTTGTTTTTGAAGGGTTGTTATTTTGACATTTTTTGACCGTATTCACTCATTAGGAAGATAGTGTTTGTGACATTGTTTATATGCGTATTATATTTTTAATTGAATATAATTAAAAAATGTATCAATTGGAATGAAGTATATATGTTATATTAAATATATATATATATATATATATATATATATATATATATATATATATATATATATATATATATATATATATATATATATTAATCTTATTAAATCTTTTGATTTATTTTAATTCTATTAAATATTTTATTGTAATATTAGTGATTTTAAATCAAAATTTTAATTATGTATTGTTGAATAAATCTGCTTTGTTTTTTTTCTATTGATAATATATAAAGATCGACCATTATTTAATAAATTTAATATGTTGTATATATTTATTTAATTTCAATCATTGAAAAATATAGAATTTAGAGTTAAACTATTAAACGTGATAAAAATATTTGAATATCGCTTTGATATCTATTAATTGATCACAACTTATTTGTTGACTACCCCTGATTTATATATGAAAAGAATTATAAAATATATTTTTATGTAATTAAGTTGAGGTTCACGAATAGATTAAATTTTATATATGGGAATAAATTTATATTTCGTTACTTTTAGATGGACCTTTTTTTTCTCAAATACATCTTATATTTTATATGGTATATTCATTTTGGGTCCAAGCATAAAAAAAATGTAGCAATATGTAGACATACATACATACACACACACACACATATAGGAAAATATACAGGCATGTCAAAGTGCCAATCTAATAAATAGAAACGTAAAAAAATGTTATCGAAATAATATTCAAACAACTGCCGTAGAATCGACGATATGAAAAGTTTTGGAAAAATGGGAATTTCATTACGGTCACAAAAAAAAAGTGCGAAAAGAGAAAGGCTTCGCCGCTTCTTTTTTGCGCTTTTTTCCGCCCCTGTTTTTTTCCTCCACTCCCCCCTTTTCCCTGTCTTCCGTTCGATTTTTCCGTCGCGAAAATCGACGAAAATTGCGAAAAAGGTCGAAATCTTTCGGCGAAAAATACAAAAGAGCCCCGAAAAAAAGGTGTTAAACGAGGTAACGAAAAATGTCTACGCCCGTACCTTTAAAGGTCCAGACGATAAATGATAAAGGTAATCCTTTTTTCTGCCCTCCCACCTCCTCATCTTCCCCTCTTCGGCCGTGTTTCTTTCCTTATTCTCTATCCGTGACATCGATAAAATTGTATAAAAAGGACTCTCATGTACAAACGACGAAATAATGAAGTATATTTATTAGATATCGATTCTATATATTTCACTTTATATAATATAAAAAATAAATAAATTTTCATTAGAATACATATATATTATATACCCTTTAGATTTAAATTTAATCTTATTAATTATATTTACACGATTTGGAATTTGTCGTAGGCGAAAATTTATCATTTTCAGACATTTTTTTTTTATATTTTGGTCTTTGACCACGAACCGGTGTCGAACGGGTTAAACTAATTACACGTCAGTGCTTCGAATAGTTTGACCCTCCTCAAGTAATTTTGTTTGAGGTATATCTCAGGAATTTGTGTATTGAGCGTGCTTTTGAAATATTTGAGAAGCCATGCATCGGCAAACCCACGCGTACAGAATTTTAGTATCCATTATATTCTTCTTCAGATTCATTTTTTGATAAATATAATAAAATATATTGTAAAATTGCTAGTATTTTATTTGTTTCGATTTTATTGTTGTAAATGTAATATATATATATATATATATATATATATATATATATATATATATATATATATATCTATAAATAAATATTTATTGTACAAAATATATGAAGTTATAGTTTTTTTTATAGTTAAAGCTATTTTTATTATATATTATTTTTAATTAATTTTATAAATCGATTCAATTTTTTATATATTATTATATAGTTATTTTATTTATTTTATTATAAATAAAATTTACGTTAGCAACGAGCAAACTTTTAAAAAAATATTAAAAAATGATGCAACAATTAATTTATTATATTAGAATATGCGATAAGTAAAAAAAAAGATAAATATTTAATTATTTTTATTTGGAATATATTGATATTGATAAGTAAAATTAAATGATTATTTTACACCTTTTTTCATATACAACATCTTTATTTTTTTTTTATAGAAAATATCTTTTTATTATACATATACAGGATGAAAAAATTTGTTACAAAATTTTTGATTATCAGATTTGAAAAATAGCGATCGATAGACTAAATTTGGTCATAGTTTGATATCAAAATATTTGTATACAGATTTTTTTTTTTGGTAAACCTTCACGTAAAAACTTCTATTTTGGAGTATAATAAAATTGAATATTTCATACACAAATATTTTAAAATAGGACTTGTACCGAATTTGGTCCGCGAATCGCATTTTTCTTATCACTGACTGACGTTTCTTGAAGAATTATAGGAATTTTAACCGTCGGGATTTCATCGCCATTAAGATTTTGAACCTTAACTGTAAGCCATGCCGGATTTCGATTATCAGCGATTCCACCTTTTATTTTTTTCATACCCTTTCATACTTCAGCAGTTATGCTATATTTGTTCATTAATACAAATATCGTCGAGTTTATATACAATATTTTATGTAAATAAAAAAAAAAAACTTCACAAATAAATAAATATCCGACGATTTCTTGCATTCGTAAACATACATACGAGTTTAAGTTGACGTTAAAGAAAGAAATATATCTTTCTGAAACATAAGGTCGTAAAAGATAAATTTGTTCATAAATGCGAGCATAAAAGCTTCTGTAGCCAACCGGCGAATAGTCTTATAAGCTTTATAAGTAATGTAGCAATTTCTGTTGATGTCGTTCGATGCTGTTTTAATATATAATATAATAAATATAAACGAATATATATATATATATATATATATATATATATATATATATATATATATATATATATATATATATATATATATTTATATTATAATATTATATAAATAAGGTTCGTCGTTAAATTTACAACGTTTATATAATATATATGTATGAGAATGAGAATTTAATTAATTAGAAGTTATATTGTGCGCCGTCCTAATTAACTTTTTAGGGGTTGAAATAAAATTAAATTTTAATGTCAAATTATGTAGACGATTACTTCGTTTCGAGTGTGTTTTGTCACTCGAGTTCGTGTAATTTGAAGTTTAATACGAAACGATCGTTGAAAATTCAACGTAAGATTTTTAATTACGTGTATATAAATTTTATTATCGTGTAATAATGTAATGTATAATACGCTCTTATTTATATTGTATGTAATTGTGTCGTTTTTCTTTATATATTACGAATTAATTTAATATTGTTTAGTAGAAGTTGATTTAAGAGATCAAATTTTATTTAATGATGTGTGAATATATTTAATATGATAAATTTCTTTGTTAATAAATGAGTGTTATAATAGAATGTAGAGCTGATGACTCGTTTTCATAAAAAAAATGTGTCATAATTATATATACAGTATCAAAAATATCGAACCATTGAATCATTTATAGTAATATTGATATATTAAAAATATGTGAATTCATACTAGTAAAAAAATTACTATATTTTTTTCAATAAATTTTAGACTAAATAATATAAATATAATTTATCTTATTTTTGACATAAATAATAATAATATTTTAGAAGTATAAAAATCAAAAAAATATTGGTCACCACAATATTTAGTTCGATAAAAATGATTTATTTTTAAATTGTAAATTTATTTGTAATCAAATCCAGTTAAAAATTCTTAATTTGTATAAAATGAATTATTTTATTTAATTAATAATATATTTAAAATATTTATCTTGCATATAATTATTTATACACATATTATTTTATTAAAAAAAAATATTTAACAGTTCAAATTGATTCTCGCATTTTTAAAAGTCGTATAAAGTTTAATGTTTGCGCCTTATTGATTATATTGCATTTTTTACGACGCTTTATGAACTGATTCATAAATCGTATACATATAATATATATATATATATATATATATATATATATATATATATATATATATATATATATATATATAAATTGTACAAAATTCGCTTTGTTATTAAATTTTAAACGCGGACCTGCAACGTTTTATTAAAATTCTGTTTAAATAGAAAGGAAAAGTGGATTAAATTTTAGATATCCAATATTCTTCTGCAATATCCGCGAAAGTTTCGTCTTTACTTTTTGAACAACTTGAAGCGACCGACTAAACTGCTATTTAATAACTGTTGAACCGTTAAATAAAATAATAATGAATATTTCGATTTCCCCCCCCCGTAATATTTAAAGTTTATTTATTCGATTTTTTTTTCTAAATAGTTTGTTAATTAAAAATATGTAGAATCGTGTAATGAATGCCGAGTTGCCAATTTTGAGTGCGGATTGAGAATAGAGAAGAAAAAAAAAGCGAAACTAGGTCAATTTCTAGTGGAGCTTTCTCGCACGATCTTCTTCTATCTATTTGGAAATACTTTTAGAAACTGTGGTTTGAGGTCTCCATGAAGATGCGAAAGCAAAGCTTTTCAAACTGTTTATATAGTGTCATTTGGACGTCGTTTTGTTTTCTTATGTAACGAATACATTATATTTGTATAATATATAATGTAAAAGCATTATTTTTTTCATAGTTATATATATATATATATATATATATATATATATATATATATATATATTTATATATATAATTATATCTAAAATGATATTTTTAAGTATAATCATATTGGTTGTTTTATTACGAAATTATATTTATATATTTTTAAATCACGTTTTCGTATATTATATGAATCGTCATATATATTATTTAAATAAATTACAGAATAATATAATAATATAAAATGTGACATTTATGTGTATTTATATTAATAAAACTAACTATGATGTTCTGCTGTTAATATTTTAATAAGAAACTACTTTACGTTTTTAATTTTAACTTTATAGAATATTTTAAATATCGTTAACAAAATGTGTATTAAAACAAATGTTGATTTATAATAGTTATTTTTTTTTATTATATTTTACAATTAATCTAAAATTGTACAATGTTTTGTACGACAGATATATAAATTTATTTATAAAAATAATTCAAAAATATTATCATCGAATTATATATAGAACATATTGATTGATAGTTTGAAAAACACCGCACAGAAATAAAATAGATAGTTAACTATACAAAAAAAAAAAAACAGACAGAACGAAAGACAGATAGAAAGTCAAATAGGAACACTGAGACATAGAGAAAGTGAAGACGCCTTCGCCCAAAGGAAAACCGAATAGAAACGGTATATATAATTGTGGGGCGTCGAACAAATTGTGTCAGGATTGCCAGGATCTGAAAAGCCTCAACGACCCAAACCTGCTTACTATATAAGAGGGATGAGATAAGATATAGGCTCAAAAGCGAGCGGTTCATTAGCGAAGGGTCACCATTAGGGCAGGTACTAGGCAAGTTTCCTACGAAAACCGACAAATAAAACTGTTCAAACTCGAACGACGGTAAATACGTTTATTATTGTCGCACTGCTAACAAAATTCACCCTGTATATGGTAAACCGAAGTGTTCGTATATTAACATTTTTTCTATATATATATATATATATATATATATATATATATATATATATATATATTATTACGTTCTATTTTGTACAGTAAAAGGTTGGTTATGTGCGTTATCTCACTGAATATATTCTATACGGCGGTCACGTAATCGTTTTCTTTCTATTTTGCTAAATTTAATTAGGAAAATTAATTAATATGTGTTCGGTCGTATGAATGTATAGTATATTAGTATTTTAGTTTTATAATATATATATATATATATATATATATATATATATATAAATTAACTCGTATATAATATGTCTTTTTATATTATATTTCGTAGAGGTCGTCGGATGACTGAAATTGCATTGTTTAACGACTGTAGTTTGATTTTAACGATTGTTTTTAACTGTTATAATAAAATATATTCAGAATATTTGCATTTTGCGTTCGTTAAATGCGACAATGTAACAGAAAATAACGAGAATTAATACAGTATGTGAAAATTGTATGAGTTAATAATAAGTATGAACAATGTCAACAGTGATTTCAGAAATTTTATATAAAATTTATAACGTTTTCAAATTCTATATTTTTTAAGATATCCTGCAAACTATGTAGAATAAAATTTTATTTTAATTATTGAATAACTAAGAAAAAAAAACTTAAATTTTATAATCTATTTGAATTATGATTTTAGTTTAAAAATACGTTTGTTTTGAAAATTTAAATGAATGAAAATCAAGGAAAAATGTTCAACATCATTCATTGAGATTGTGGATAATGGTGAAATGAAAATCCTTGAAAAAAAAGCAGGAGAGCATACGATTTTTTTTGTCGACGAATGCAATTCTCTAAAATAAATATTTTAACTGAACCAATTTTCCAAATCAATATTTTCCACAAAGACACCGACGTTTATAGAATTGAGTTGTAAGCAATTCTAAGAAAAATGGTCGAATTGATAACGAAATCATTGCAAAAAGGATGAATCCAATATGATCGACTTTAAGTCAAAAAAACTCATTATTATAAAATTATGGATATTTAAAAGTAATAGTATTATTTTTTTTAAAGTAACTATTATATATTAATTTAATAAAATGTACTTTTAATATTGAAAATTTAAAGAAATTTTCGATAAAATGAAGATATAAATAAAAACATATAGAGATTTGCCTATAAAATTAAACGACATAAACATATTTGCAGAATTGTTTTAATTTCGATATCGTACGGCGTCCATTTCGAAAATCTCCGAGGGTCCTTAAAGCCCTAATGGCGCGCGCGTAAGGGATTGCCGAATCGAAAACGGGTCATTTTATTGCATTATTAAACCCTGGGACAATTTTTCGAAACGTCCTTTACGCCAAAATTCCCACGGAGAAAATTTAAAATTCAGCATTTCATAAACGATTCGATTTTGATTCGGCGCCATTTTGATTTTTCACGCAGCGTTTCCGTTTATTTTATTTGATAGTGTGATACGTTATATTTATATTCAGTTTTATTATTGTAATGTCTTGTTTATTTAAATCAATATTTTTATTTGTGAATATACGTATAGTTTGTATATATAATGGAAAATACGGAAAAGAAGATCAAATACTAATTTATAAGACTTCTCAGAATTATTGTTCTAAAATCGAGTTTTCTCATAGATATAGTCGGAAAAACACGATCGCTTTTCGTGTGCGCTTTCAGTTCATTTGTAAGTTTTCACGCCGGTTACGTTTTCGAGTGGAAGAAAAGAAGGGATTCTTTCGTTTTATGTCCGCCAGTCTTTTCTTGTTCTTCCGGAGATATATTGGAGCTAATATGGTTTCTCGGTTGCAATTCACCGGTATTTCGGTTCCAGATGTGCTCCGCTTGTTCCGTGCTTTAGATATATGCGCATTAGTCACTCGTCGTTACGGCCAGAGGCTCTCAACCGTTTGTCGAATATGAAAATATTCCGTTTTATACGTTGTCGCGATGTTACGGTCTCTTGTTTCATATCTTATATTCGTTTTCGACGACGTTTTCGGTGAATCTCGTTTAAAAACACTACAATTTAGTGAAATATTTATATTTTCAATATCAATAATTTAATTAATATAAATATACTTGTGTATGTGTTGGTCTTTCGAATATTGCACTATCAATAATTTCATGATTAATATTCACTGAATTCTGAATATTAAATAATTATTAATTATCTGTGTGTCTTATAAATTATGAAATTTAATTTGTCTCAACAATATTTGTCATTAATTATAAAAAATCTGAATATTCTTATTAAAAATAAATAATCATATTTATAAACAATATTGAAAATTAGAATAATTCATAATTTGATTATTTATGTAAGATTATCGATTATTTATCAACCACTAGTATACAAAATATTCCTAAATTTAATACCAAAAAAGTAAATTATTGTTTTTTCAGTTAGATTAATTATATCCAAAAATTTGTGTAGTTGTGATAGAAATATATATTTATTTGTATTTACCAAAATGAAAATATATTAATCTATAATAATAATAATAATATCATATTATATTTATATATAAAAATAACGAATATCGTTTAAAATTTTATATTTTATTAATATTAAACTTCATTAATTTGAGCATCCAAGCGAGCTGTAATTCGATTTTTCTCGCGTCGAATAAACATATTTTTCCATGTAATAAATACTTCGGTTTTAATTTTAGCACCGTGCATTTTCATGCATCACATTTTAATCTCGCCGTTTTCTCGCAGACGGCGAGAAAAACTCTACTATTTTTCTATCCCTCGACGAGCTTAAAATGCGATGAAAAAGAAAAGAAAATTCCGCGGAAAAAAAGCTCAGACTATAAAAAAACGAGTATCGTTAAGGAAATTTTCATAAACCGTACACATTAACAATTGGACGATATCGTTAATTAATTATTCGAATTCGATGTGTGTATGTAAAAGGCTGTTACACCTTTTCGAGTTTATATTATATAAAGGTTTCATTGCTGACTTCATTTAAACTTTAGCATAGTAATTTCGATGCGGCAAGTTTCGCCATTCAAAACGTGGGAAACTTCATTAAATCTCGTTACGCGTGTGACGTTTATGTTTTTGCACGTTGAAAAACGACTACAATTATACACTTATTCATCATAATATATAAATGTAATATACATAATTTTATATTATAATATTTATTTAGATCTATTTTTTTTATATTAAATCAGAATTTTATAATTATTCCGCGAGTTATCGATATAATTATTGTATCGTAAAATTCATTAGATACCGTCAATAAACTAATTTTGATGTATAAAGAAAATCATTAAATATTTTTGATTTGAGGGAAAGATGTAAGACGTAGAATTAAAAAAAAATTGAAAGAAATTTTGTAGGATATCCAAAATAATTTAAAGTAGTTTAATATACAATATCTTTATTTTATCTATTGAATTTAGAGTCAAGCGACAACATATTTTACTCCAAATGTCGTTGAGCTTTCAATTTGTTTCGATAAAATTAACTAAAGCTGCGAGATTCTTTGTACAGAAAACGTACTTTATATTTTTCACAGTTTTACTAATACTTTATAAAGCTTATGTCATATAAATAATTAAGGTATTCTTTAAATTTTATTTTCATCAATCCAAAACATTATATGTATGACTTAATATTTGTATTTCGTATTTCTTGATATATTAAATTGATCATAACTTTTCTGAAAAAGCTTTGATTTCAAATCGACTTTCAGAAAATAATTTTTCCTGTAAAAGTGCATATATATTGACTTAAAATCTGTGCTAAATAATCGAATATTTCGAAAGTTAATCCTTATAAGGCATACTTGTAATCTTTTTCATACATTTTCGTATACTTTTCCGCTCATAATTTTACTAAAAATACTGTATTTTCAAAATCGCTTTCAGAACATATTTTGTCTTGTCACTCGTATAAGGCACACTAAATTTTGTATTAAAGTGCAATTTAGTCATATAAAATCGCGATTAAGTCTAGAAAAAAAAGAAATAAAACTCTAAATATAATATTTCATTACCAAAAACTCTGCTTATAGTTTTTTTTATATATAAATTGATATTTAATACACTGGCCACCAATTATATTATCTAAATATTCTTTTTTATATAAAAATTAAAATAATAATAATAATATTGTGTGTAGAAAAAAATCAATTACATTTATATATTTGTTTTATTTCATTTAGTATCTTATATATAATGTCGTTTTATTGGGATTTTGAGGTAGATTCGTTTGACAGAGATTTTCCTATAACACTGTAATATCCCCGGAGGTTGGTTAGTGACAGCTCAATTATATTATAATTGTCTCTAACTTTCCGTTATTGTCTGTCCCACATCATATTAATCCATTTGAACCGAAATTATTATAAAAAAATAACGATAATATAATAATAATGATTTACATTGTACACATTAAGCGTAATAATAAAATTATTATTAAAAAGAAATTTCTAGTTTAATTTAGATTTATTTACGATTTTATGTTGTACGCGCAGTCAGAAAGCATTATTTAAAAAATAGAAGAATTGAAAAGTTTTTCAACCCTCATCCCCTATTTTTTTTTTGGTATACACAACAGAAAAACAGATTGTAGAGGAAAAATACGTGATCAGCGTACGACTGATTCAATCAGTGGCTTTTGTTGACTGGAATTAGTTTATCTTTTATGTTACGCTGTATACATATAAAACGCAGTGTGATGCTGAGAAAAATCGATGAAAATATTACGAATTTTCCGAAACAAAAAAAAAATATATAAAACATTTTATACATAAATATTTTTAAATTGTTTTTATTTATTTTGTATAGGTGAAAAAAAGAAACGAATTTCATTTCATTCAATATAAACGTATATAAATGATATGTAAGATTTGTTGGGGAAATGCGATTTCCCGTTCGATTTTGATCAGATTTCCGAGCACTTTGGCTTAACGATTTTTCCACGGCCGACTTTTCTTCCCGAAAACTCCGCATCATTGACTATCAATCCGTGGTTCGCGTGAACGACTCGTCATTTTTTTCCCTTATATTATTATTTTTTTTTGCTTTTTCTTATGCGAGCTTTTATTCTTATTCAATCGAATATATATTATTTCATGTATTTTAGATTGATATTTTTTAAAGTAGAATATTTTATAGTTATTAAAAAAATAAATTCCAATATTTTATTTTATATATAATAAATTATCTATATACAGAATTAATATTGTAAAAATAATTTATTTTTTATAAATATTTTTTTCGCATTTTAATGTAACGTTGATTATTCAATATAGATATAAATTAACTAAAATATTCAAATGAAACAGCTAAAGGCTGTTGATTTTGGTTTTTCCACAACTGCGATCCGTTCGTGTTTTGTTAAGAGATATGAAATATTTATTTTACTAATTGACAGAACAATGCAAATGTTTCGCTTTGATTTCGTTCCGATTTATCGAATGATAATTGAGAATTTTATTTGTGAAACAGTGTTTTCATTCGAGAAATGTATATTAAATATTATTTTTATAATTCATTCATACAGAAGAGCTTTCGAAATCCTTATAAATATAATAAAAATACGATATAAAAATTTTTACTTTATTTTTTTTTTACATTAAATTCGTTATTAATTTTCATTTCTATATATATGAAAATTATCATTGAAAGTATATTTAGAATTTGTTTCAAGTATTACGAGCCTAATATGCGTTATCAATTTTATCTAAAAAATATTTTGTTTATATGAAAGTTCATTTTTATACATATTGTATAATCTATTTTCGTCCTTGTACCCCCTTTTTTCAAATAATAGGGATTAAAATATAATAATATTCGGTCGTGTGGGTTTTCGTGTCAAGGTTTCTTATAATATATCGAATAGTGCTTGATATACAATACTCGAACGATCGACCTTAACACACATGCGAGGCTCTTTAATTTTCAGTTTTTTTTCCACGGGAATTTTCCTGGAAAATTTATGTATTAATACTAATGTCAGCGATATTGGAGAAAGAGGTTTTTGACGATAATATATTATTTTATTATTAATAATTCTATACATGTCGATTATGTGGTCGGTTAATATACAGAATTGATGTGATTGTATTTATTTATTATTTAATGGATGTGTCATAAACATTTATGATTTTGTATATTTTTCAATTTTTATGTTATCGTAAAATCAAGTATTTCTTTAATATCTTGGAAGAATTTTTTAAATTTAATATTCTTTTAAACATATTCAATTATAAATATTTTTAACGAAACTTATAATTTAAATCCATATATAGAAAAATAGGTATAATTTGGAATAAAAAATTGATTACAATTAGATGGCTTAGTGTAGAGCTAACGACTCGATGTTATAATAATTAATTGATGTCATTAAATTTAAAGGAGATTAGGTTTATATAATGAAATATTAACTTATCGATAATTTAAATCCATATATAGAAAAATAGGTATGATGAAGTATTAATTATAATGGAATAAAATTAGAAGGTTTAAGGTAGAGTTGATGACTCGATTCTTTAAAAAATGAAACGATGTCATTCAATACGAGAAAGAAAATTATGTTTATGATATGAAATATTAACTTATTAATAATTTAAATCTATAAAATTATACAAAAATACTTTAAAATTATGAGGTTTATTGTTGAGCTGACGATTTTACTCTAAAAAAATTGAAATGATATAGTAAAATCTAAAAATGAAAATTTTGTTTAAATTATTAATATATTTCATGTATATAAATTTGAATACACAGTGGAATTATATGCATCATTATTATGTATAGCGAAATTGTTCATTCAATTTCGATTAATATCTATACGGATATTGAAGATCAAACCGAGTTGCGTCTTTGAAACGACGTCACATTGTCAACGTTGATATTGATTGTGTAATAATTAACGTCACTTTGATAATTGTGACCCGGTCGTGTGAGGGTTATAGTCATTGGGTAAGGGCGAAACTTTCTACAATATGCAAATTTAGGTTCGGCATTAATGAAATTCTATCGGATAGGATTTGTGCAATGGCTCAACATTTACATATTCATGAGGTTGTTATTTACGAAGCACAAAGTGCAACCCGTTGAATACGTTGTGCGAATTCAAATTTCAACCGATAGCTTTTAACCGATGATATGTATGTTCTTTGTGTATGTGTGTGTGTGTTTTTTAATACAAAATAAAAATATTTTAAAATTTCATATTGATATGAGAGGAAAATTCGTTCCAGTTCACTGACTTATATTGATATGTTTAAAATGCCTAGAGTTCAAGTCTGCATTGCCGTCGTATATTAATTATTTTAATATAATTATTAAATTTTGCTTCATATACTTTAAACTATATCTGAATGGTCGAATAGATGAATTTATTTTCTACATTGAAATGTTCAAAACTTGCGAGTGTGACATATATATATATATATATATATATATATATATATATATATATATATATATATATATATATATATAAATTCAGTGTTATTTTATTTTTTTCTGAAATGAATATTATATATAATGGTTGAATGTAGGTCTGGTGACTCGTTATTTTTATTTATATAATCATAGAATGACAATTATTAATATTTTTGGTAATATTTAAGTTATTTATATGAAAATAGATCAAATATATCCATTGTATATAATGAAAGGACTTGTTTAAAACATAATTAATTATTTTATCATATAAAAATATATTCAGATTAAATTTACTGATTAAAATACTTATAATTCATTATAATATATATAGTTTAATATAATGATTTTAAATAAAAAATAAGATTATTAAACGTTGAAAGAATCAATGATATTTTTTAATATAAAAATATGTTTTTTTTTTAAACAAATATTGACTCTCTTTTTATATACAGAATTACAGTTTTAATATATATAGTATTCTATTATTTACCTGATTATATAGCATTTTCTCAATTTTATATAAAAATATTGCAGTGCAATTAAAAATAATGAGAAGCCTATATATAATATTATTATATATTTACTTTTGCGACGACTTTCATTCAACCTTATTTTTATTTTATTTTACTTTTTTTTTTTTGAAAAATTATATAAAATACGAAAACATGAATAAACATAAAATGATTTTTATATTTTAATTTGATACTTTTCACACAGTATTCAGTTTAATTATAGTGAAATAAAGAAAATGCAGTAATTTTCCGGACGTTGATATCGTTTAATTTGCATTCGATGTGCGTCACATTTTTTCCAGTGCATTTGTGATTTCCGTTTTTATCTATTAGTTTTTTTTTTATATATATATTTATATATTATTTTTCTGTATTTTTCTTTGCGATTTCTCGGTGATTTTCCTCAGCGACGACGTTGTATATATATATATATTTTTCATATCGTTGATTTGATTAGTGTCCGTTGAGATTTTCCATTCAGTAATGATAGGAAAATGTTTCATAGGATGAAACGGTCTGAAATTATGAATGCATAGTCCGATAATAGTGTGGATGCTGCTTATTTATTATTTATATACATTGAAAAAGCGTATATAAATATAAAAATGTTGTTTAGTATTTCACGGAAAATATTAATTTTCTTTTTTTTTACCGATCGATTTTCTATATAGAATATTTTTCATGAAACGTGATTTATTATGAGGCTGAAAATATTATATTGGATATTTATAATTGGGTGCTAAAGAAAATGTCCAAATATTTGTTCAGTTTTAGATTGTGATTTTTATATTTTAATATTTTTAGTTTGTGTAGATTTTTAATAAGATTATATTAATTATTTTTTTATATTTAAAAAAAATGAATTCTTATGAAATAATGAGTTTTAATATACTTTGTACTGAAAAATCTCCAAAATATTAAATCATATATTAATGTTCTTAAATAAATTAAAAATATTATTTTATATATTATATTAAAATGGAATATTTTTTTCATAAAGATAGCTATAATTTTTGCAAAAAATGAATGCATAATATATATTTAATCCGAAGAAGATTCATTTTTCAATTCGAGGAAAAACTATAAATCACTATGAGGATAAACTATTGACTTCTGAAGAAAATTTACCGTTGAATATAAATTACGAGGCTGAAACCATCAATTTGAATTCGGTCATAATTTAAAAACTACCATTTTCCGAGTTGTGACGTAAGTTAGTTTAAAGTGCTACATATAAATCTAAATATTGTATTTCAATATATCTTTTTTATTTATAATATATTGTTTAAATTTTCTTGTTGTCTTGCGTTGTTTGATTGTTTAGAAACATTTTTAATTACATTTTTTTTAATATATTTTTTTATCAAAAAATGTCAAAAAAATGGCTATTGTTCGAAAAAAATGACATTTCGCCATTTTTGAAAACGGGACTGTTTTCTTAATTATTTTCTTTTCTAACAATTTGTTTTCTGTCATTCACATTTTTTTCCTTAATGATGGCTTTCTTTCACTAATTATATTTAATTAAATCTTTACGGAGATGAAATCGTTTTTATAAATATAAATTTAATTCCATTAGAATAAAGAATACATATGAAATGTTTATTTTAATAAAAATTAATTTATATTTTATTACTCTTAAATAAATATAATTTATTTCATAAATTTTGAAAAAATCGTATTTTTAGTAATATTAATCATGTTTGATTTTGTTGATTGTACATTTATTTCGTATTGAAATATTATATATTTTTATATATATTATAGAAAATATAGATAAATCTTATGTAGAATATTTTGAGATTTATTTTTATATATAATATCAATAGACAAATATGTTAAATGTATTCATATTCAAAGCCGACTTTGTGAATATGTATATAATATTTATTGGTTATTTAAATTATATTATTTATATATATATATAATAGAAAAGGTCAAAAGAAAATGAAAAATAATAATAATAATTATCAAAATTTTCGATATAAAATATAAATTCTACTTTCGCACGGCTTCACACATTCACTTGAATAAAACTGAATAGAAACAGAAAAAGAAACATGAAAACATACCAAAAAATTGAAATTTTCAGATCTAAAACGTATACGTCTTTTATTTCGCTCGATTTGTTGCTACGCTGAAAATAGAAAATTCAGTTTTAAATATATAATTTTAACGTATAATCAATTGGTGAAAAATATAATTGAATTACTTATTTTATAGTAAAAAATAAATTGAAGAATAGCAACATAAAAAAAAATAATATTAAAATAATAATTTAATTTTTATGCAAAATATACATATTTTTAAAAGTTTTTTCTAAACGCGAGATTTTCTTTTAAAATTTATATTTATGATTAATTCTTATTTAACAATGTCGAGTCGTTAACTCTACATATTTACGTAATGAAAATTTTTATTTAGTCGTTATTATGTAAATTTTATTATATTTAATAATTTTACGGCTAATATTCTTTTATATTTAAAAATTAAGCACTTTTAAAATGAACGATGTTTCTTATTATATTTAAGTTTTCGGTGTTTTTTATACAATTTTCATGATTTAATTTTTATATTTAATTTAATATATTATTATCATATTTACAATTGTTTGGATATTATATATATATATATATATATATATATATATATATATATATATATATATATATATATATATATATATATATATAATATTAATTCATCAAATTTATTATATTAAGTATACATATAAAATAATAACAATAATAAAAACGATACTTTCACGTTGAACGTTTTTTTACGGATACATCGTTGTTAATAAATCAAAATTTTCGGAAAAATAAATATTAAATAATAAAAACATACTCAGTCCTAGGTCCATATGCGTATTTTTATTGAGAAAAATCTTTTTTATGCTAGTCGTATTGTGTATTTCCTAAAATTTCTGGATTGAAAAGGTTTTTATGATAGGGATTTCAATAGAATATCTTTCATAGACGTATAAATACACACATGTCCTTTCTGCCCTATAATAGAAATGATTTTATACAATAGATACATATATTAGTATTTATATAAATTTAATATATACAATATATATGTGTGTGTGTGTGTGAAAAAATAATTAAAAAAAATTGTGCTATATATATATATAAATATATATATATATAGCGAAATAAATTGTCATTCAATTACCGAGTTTTGTTCTTTTATACTTCGTTATGTCGAAAATTTATCCTTTTTTTTTCATTTCCAAAATAAAAACCGCTTTTTCGTTTATTAGAAATAAATTCGTTTTGCGTTTTAAGATTCAATTTGTGGGAATTTTTATTTCAACAATTGAAATATAATATTCGTTAAAATTTTATAAAATTGCCATATAAAAAAAAGTACAATATTTTTGTTAAAAATTTTTGAATGCATTTTCGACTCAATAAATATTTAAGGAAAAAATGTATTTTTAATGATTATATATTTATTATATATTTCGTATATGTAGTCAAATTGTTTCACAGAATCGTGGAACAGTCATTAGTGATTTCATGTTATAATCGTATATATATATATATATACGATTATAACATGAAATTTTGTTATATAAGGAGAGACTAGAGCACAAAAGGTATATATGTGCAGAACTTATTATGCTCGGTGAAAACCAACTTCTAAGTTCATTCAGTATTTATAGTGTTTGTGTTAAGTACTAGTTAAGTGTGTTAAGTACTGCATGTACTGAGTATGTACGTGAACACTTGGATATGTAAATGAATATATATATATATATATATATATATATATATATATATATATATATATTGTTCAAAGCTGTACTGTAAAATATTAAACAATCTAATAGCAGATTTTAACTATGAAAAGGCTTGTTTGTGGATCTAAAATCAATAAGAAAACGGAATATAGTTGAATTTTGATTGTGAATAGATGGTTATCATAGAATAGATAGATAGAATATAAAAGTTTTTAAAAATATAGGAATCGATATTCATTATATCTATTTATTTGTGTATTTATATATTTTGACCGTTGTTTTTATATGTTGATTGTTTTTTTTATATGATGATAAAAGAAGAACGTTTTGAGTTTGGAATCTCTGAAAAGAGTTGAATCTTTTCAGGATTGTGAAATTAAAATTAAAAATTAGTTATGATCTTTAAAAGAGTTATTTAAGAGGAATAAATACTATTTATTAAAGATTTATTTAAGATCTGAATAATTGAATTATGATAAATAATGTAATTAATAATACAGTACAAGGTATATATAAATATATTATAGAATTTCTTGTCGCTGACATTTTTTACAGGATCGAGTCGTCAGCTCTAAATCAAACCAAAAGATATTCTAAAATGTATTATATATATATATATAAAAATATTAATAATTCAAAGATTTTATTTATTCTAAGAAGATTTGCTATATTATATATTTTACAGATTCGTATAGTAAATATTAAAAATTATACTAATATTATATATAGTATACGATATTATATAAAGTATATGTATTATCATACTTTAGTTTCGTAGATTGATCAGGTGAAAGAATTTAAATTTATAAATAATAATAATAAAAACATTTGTTGCAATATATACCTGTATAATTTATGACGAGCATATTCCGGCACATGTTCACATTGTACGCGAACGCGCTGTATATAGATACGTACACACATACCATATATATATATATATATATATATATATATATATATATATATATATATATATATATATATATATATATATATATAATATACGAGTATATACATGGATAAGCACGAAGTACTGGCAGAATACGAATCTATTCCGATCACATACGCGTAAAATATTTTTATCTTTACGTGGATATATAAGCGTGCGCTTGGAACTTTTTCAATTTGTGCGAAATGAAAGGGACGGAAAAAAGACGATATATATATATATATATATGAAGAAAAAAAAAAATAAAAAATAAAATAATACGCGCGCAAAAAAAAATACATAGAAATAAATAAAAGGGGAAAAATATCAAACAAATAAATACATAAATAAATGTATGTGAAAAATGGACGGAAAATTATTCGTTTCTCCGTTGAAAAGGGCAAACGTTTCGCGTCTGAGCTTTTGTGTGTGCGTGTGTGTGTGTGTTTTTTTTCTTTTTGATATTATGATGATTTTTTTCTCAATATGTTGTGTGATTTATTTATTTTTTTTAGATATTTAGTTATATTTTAAATGATTGAATATATTTTTTATTTATTATTAAAATATAAAGAAATAATTAAGAATATTTATATAAAATCACAAGAAAAGGATTAAAAAAAGTATATATATATATATATATATATATATATATATTTAGAGTTTAATTCTTACATAAAATATATTAATATTATATAATTTTATTATAAAAAAATATATTTTACTCAAAGCTCTCGAATGGCAAGAGTTAAATTTGTGAACTATATTTTGATATATATATATATATATATATATATATATATATATATATATATATATATATTTGTGTACAAAAAGGAAAAGCAATTTTTCTTAGAAGATAACAAGAGACTTCGAGGAAAATTGTCGTGATAAGGATCATTACAAGAATTTATCTTCATCAGTCACATAGTTATATACAGAGTGGAACAGAAAAAAATACACCGACATTTTTTATTGAGAACATTCACATCTCAACAAAATAATATATATATATATATATATATATATATATATATATATATATATACATATATTTTTATATACTAAGCGAATATTGAATACGTTAATATTTCGCTATTCATATGAATGTTTGTCGTGTGCATACGTGGAACTGTCGACTCGTATACGTGTCAGTTTTATATAGTAGTGCAAAGAGCGTTTCGAGTGCAAGTACATTAGCGTAAATCGCGTATTGTGTTTCCCTTTACAACGAGGGCTCGAAATGGGTCAAACAAATGTTTTTCCTGTATATAAAATACACACAAATAGACGTGCATGCACTTAAGGCATAGACTTTTCGCAAAACAGACTGAAAATAAAAAAAAATATTTAAAAAAGTCGAAATTATGTACATTTTTCATACTATGTTTTATGAAAATGGGTAATTATTTCAATTGAAGCAGGTATTATTCAAAACAAACTATTTTATATATATATATATATATATATATATATATATATATATATATATATATATATATATATAATTTTTTTTCATATAAAAATTATAATATAATATTTCATTTTTTAATTTATTGCATTAATTTGACAATTATTGAACTTACATTATCATAAAATTTGATTATTTGAAGACTATTTTTTTTCTAATTTTGTAATCTGAATTGCATTAAATGTCTTATAAAATTAATATATTCTAGAAAATAGTTATATTTATTTTCATTGAATGTGAAAGTAAATATAATCGATTATTTATTTTAATATTTATATTACTTTTTTTTAATGTCGGTAATTTTGAATTTAACATATGTATATATATATATATATATATATATGGTTTATAATTTATTTATTTTTTTTCATACATAAAAAAATAGTTAATGCGCAGATTTACTCACTAATCTGAAAATAAATGATAAAAATATATGTAAAAATGAAAAATATTTGTTCTTTAGTTGTTATATATTTTTTAATAAAATTTATTCCATTACCGATCTATTCAATTTGTGTATGCATTTGTGAATTTTTCAATCTATTGATTTCTATTTGTTCAATTATTTTCCTTTGAAATATGATACATTTACAGCGAAAAATATAATAAAATTGCAGTATGGCAATTTATCATGGAACCACTTATAATATTCTCTTTTATGCTTCATCCGATTAAAAAAATATGTAAAAAATAAATTTTTAACTTAAATAAAGTATATTGTTAAATTTTCATTTCGATTTAAAAAGTTAAAAATCGACAATTACGTTTAATATCGACGAATTATTGTATAAACGCGAATAAATAAAAAAGAGAAAACGAAACATCGTGATTTGAAATCGTACATTTCATTAAAAATGCAAGACGTCTCCGTATTTTCCGGTGTAAAATTTTCCATCGTCGTTAAGAATAAGTGAAAATAAAAGACGAAAGAAAAGAAAAACAACAACAACAACAACGTGAAAAGCGTCAATAAACGCGATTCACGTAAGAAATTCGATTTCGTTCTGTTTCATGTTTTTATTTTCCTATTTGTTACCATTGTTTTTTTTTCTTCTTGGTTTTCATCTCGTTCTACCGTTGGAAAAGCGCCCTTCATATCCCTTCGTTGCCGTTTCGCTTTTCTTCCGCTTTTCCGCTGTTTTTCGCGTCGTTATAACAATAAAGCGAACGTTATTATTTTTGCGATAAAACGGCAAATGTACTGAATATTCTCAATCGTTATGCGGCCGTTAAGAGAAGTGCCTTTAATATCCGTACGACCCTTTATAAGGGCGATGATTCGCTTTATTGGATACGTTTTCATGATTATAAATCACACTATCAATTATCTAAATCGGACTGATATTGCAAAATTTCATTAATATATTAATTTTTACTTGAAAACACTATATATCAGAATATATAATTAAATTAAAATATTTTATTTATCAATAGCATCATATAATAGCTTGAAATATATATGTGAAGATTATCTAAAATTGGATTTTTTTCAATATTGTATGTTAACAGAATTCTTTTGAAGTCTTGATCTTTAAGGCGCTTTTCTTGTTTACGTTAATATTAAGACGACCCTTATATTATGTTCATAAAAATATCCATCGAAATGAATCGTATATAGAGCACAAAGGGCACAATTTGGTAAGCACAATTCACCTCAGATATGAAAAATGATCTCGTTCAAATCCACAAACCATTGAATTCGCACAAAACTTGATTTTCAATTATCTCGGGACTCGCAACAATTACATCTGATTTTTTTCCCCTTCTTTTTCATCTAAATAATGATAAGGAATCTATATACAAATATATATATATATATATATATATATATATATATATATATATATATATATATATATATGTATATATATATATATATATATATATATATATTATATATATGTAGTATAAATAAAATAGATAATCATTAGAATTGTTCGTTAAATGAAGTGCAGCATTTTCCCGACTTGCATTTTAACGATGCTTTTAATGACGTTAATGTGTTCTTGTAAGGATTTTCAGTGGAAATTTTCTCGATTTTTCTTGTCGACGTTGCCTATAATGTGTTGTTGTTATGTTGTTGTTGTTGTCATCGGTGTCGTTTTTCTCCGTTGAATTTGACAACATTGTCATATTTTCCATTTCTTTTTGTTCCGCCGTTAAAGCCTTTGTGTAACGAAAGTAGATTAAAGTCGCGTTGAATTTTCAAATTGGATTAGTCTTTTATCCATTTTATTTATATTTACATTTTTTTTTCGTCTCTTTATTTTATTTATTTTTTAATTTGAGTCGTCTTTTGAATACAAAGCATATTATTATCGGTTAGATTTGGAATTTTTAACGAGTTTACTGTTTTATTCTACCGTGATTTACTACCATATAATATTTAATGCTGAAAGTATTACATTTTAATATTATAATATTTTAAATATAGATTTTAAAAATATTAATATTTATCATATTTATATTTTAATAATTAATTTAAATTATAATTTTTATATCATGACATATGAAATTGATAGATAAAAAAAAATATTATTAAAGATAATTGAAGAAAATAAGGTACTATTATTAAAAGGAATATTATTTTCATAAAATTTTTTTTAAGCAAGTTTCTTTTTTAAACTTTATTATATTGATAATTTTAATCAGCGATTAATTTTAATAAGTGGCATTAAATTGAGATGTTATGTTGATTTTAAAACGTATATGGAAAATTTAGATAATTAAAATGGAAATTGAGAAACATATATTTTATCAAAGAAAGAATTATTGATGATAAATTGAAACAATTATGAATTAATAACAAAATTTAGTATAAATTTTCTTCGTACATTAATTAAATTTATTATTTTGATTATATCTATGTATTGTATTATGAATTTAAAAATATATAAAAATATTTCTAAAAGAGCTTTTGTAAAAAATATATAATTAATTGCGAATTAAATTTTTCTATATATATATTGTATATACGTTGTTTGGAATTAAGAAAATTTTCATGTTTCGTATTTTTATTAAATTAAAACGTAATTTAATATCAAATAATATATACATAAGGCTGTATTTATTTTTATATAAGATTTTTTTGTGCCCTTCTGCTAAACTTGCCGGTAATGAATCTTAATAATTGAAATAATTAAAGCGAAGGAAGCCAACTTTACGCGCACACGAAGGAGGAGGCTTTGATTAAAACCTTAAATAATGTAATGTGGGAAATGAAAATTCATTTTTCACGCAACTATATCTATATACATTTTCATTTAAGACAACGAATATTTTGAGGAGACTTAATTTTCCTTTTTTTTCATGAACAAGTCGTAATGTAATAAAAGTCAGATTATTTTTTGATTAATACGATATAAATAAATTTATTTATAAATGCTCTGGAAATATTAAATTTAATCTTAAATATTGACATGTTTTATATTAAAATATTGATCGATTTTTGTACTTGATATTCAAAAAATAATGTTTAAAAATATATATATTTATTTCTTTGATAGCCTAATAAATAAAAAAGATTAAAATGTAATGTTTATATATTTTTCTTAAAAAATTATATAAATATTAAATATATATATATTTTATTATACAATATAAAGGAATTGAAATTAAATTCTCCATTTTCAGATTTGATTGAGGTATTAAATTCAGATTTCATCGACGTATACGATTTAACAATGAAATTTTAACGAATACAAAATTGTGGAAACTCCTATAAAGGACAACATTTTTCTTGGAAAATTTTAATTGACAAGCGTCGAAGATCGACGGCAGAGTTTCAATTATTTTTGGAAAATATGCTAATTGCAAAACTTGCCATGATTGATTTTCGCGTTTTCAATTTTATTTGCCGTTTAAATGAAAAAACTTTTCTCGTTGTTAGCAACATATAATATGTATATTATATATAAATAATTTTATTTCGTATATTATTATAAATATTAATTATTATTATTTTTTTCGTTTCAGGTATGTGCATCATTTTGTTTTATCTAGACAGACGTAGTCAATCGCAGGTTTGACACAGATATATATTTACTATTTTTCTTTTTTTTTTCACTACATATATTTTTCTGTTTTCCCGTTCGACTTTTTCACTTGCGTTTTGTACAAAAATCATGAGAGACTTTTCTTCGAAAGGGATTTGGTCGGTAATTTCGGTTGATTGACGTGAAAAAGGTTTCACCAATTAAAATGATAAAGTGGCGTTTGTAGGCGCACTTGATTGGATTTTTCTGAACGAAAGTTACTCTTGTCTTTAATGATCGATGGGCTTTTGCTTGCCCTGTTAAGCTTATTTTATTACTACACATTGTTACTATAACGGCTATGATATTATTTTAATATACATATTTTTCCTATACATTCCATATAAATTTCAATGCTCTATAAAAAAAAATATTTATCGCATTTTTATTATATAATATCGTTTATCATGAAATATTGTTTCAATACATTTTTGAATTATTAGACTATTTTTCATTTTTTACTGTCGAAATTATTGATCATTTGAGAGCCGATATTTTTTAACGTAAAAATAATGATACTAAAATAGTAATTGATTTTTTATTCAATAAAAATTTAAATCTATAACTCGATATTCTGTTATAGAATCAAGGTTTCCTTTTCGAGTTATGGATTATATTTTATATGAGATTTAGTTTTTAACCTTCAGTTATATAACTTTAACTAAGAATTTATCATATTTTTATGATACCAAATACAGTTTTAATTGTAATGAAAATTACAATTACAATTGTAGATATTTAGAAGAATATTTATGTTGACACACACACACACATATATATATATTCTTTAATTTCAAAATTAAATATGAAAAAAAACGAATCTTGTAATGAAAAAATATACTCTGCAACGAGTTTATAAAGAAATTTAATACACCATCAAACATATTTATAGCGAAATATATCGCTTTTATTGTCCTACGCATCGATACCCTTTTACGCGAAAACATCTCGAACATAATAAAAACTACGAGATTATATAGTAATTCAGGGATATTCAAGGGGAGGGGGTGGCATTATATAAGTCGAACGAAGCGAATAAATATCGTTTAACAGTTCATCCGTGTATTTTTTTTTTATTCTTCAGTTACTTACTTTGTCGTCGTTAATACTGAAACTGCCCGTTAAGATAGCGATTTAATTCGCCCTTTTTCCGCGGTGTGACACGTTAAAAACTAGACTGTCACCGTTGTTATAGAACATGTTCGGTTACAATAGTACAAGATTTTGATCTATCCCTTTATCGGTTACAAGGGGATGATTGTTCAAATTTGAACATCGTTTTGAACCTCTATAAGGTAAATATATAATATTAGAATTGAAAATTGTATTATTATTAAGTTATATAGATATTTGTTATCGACAAAAATATTTATATACTAAATGTAATGAAATTCGTACATCTATATTGTTTTAAGTAGGCCGCAAATGTTCGGTTTTGTCGTCTATTTCATGTATTATATATTATTTAATTAATAATTAAAATTAAATTACTATTAAAAGTCCTATAATAAACCAAGAATTTTATTTATAAACCAAAATTTATTTTTTTATACAGGTTAAAATTGCAAGATTTACTCCCAATCATCATTTATTTATGATTACATCACAAATATCATGTTTTAATCAATATGTATATGAATTTATTGACTGTAAATAAGAGATAAAGTTTGAACAACCAACATATTCACCGCATATTGCTCCATGCGATTTCGATTTATTTCATGCGAACGTTGAAAAAAATAAATAAATTAGTATTCAAATATATTTTATCATCAGAAGCCATATATAATACAACCTTCATAATTACATCACGTCAATTCAAAAGTGACCCAATTCGTTAAATAAGAAAAAAAATATATATATACACACATAAATACGGTCTCAAGTTTTCAGCTCGTACATCGTATAATATATATATATATATATATATATATATATATATATATATATAACAACCTTATTTTATTTTTTTTATCCATTTCATTTATGTATTTATTTCTTTTTATGCTCGCTAATAACGGTAACGACTCGTTACGGACCCATCATCATAATCATAACAATAATAACGGCGAAACGTTTTATGCTTCCGAGCATAAAAGCCCTTCGCCGATATCTCACTCTACCCACTCTATATTAAAAAAAAGGGCTCGATTCCTTCGGGTTTCCTTATGAAATTATCGTGTTGTGTAAAGAGAAAAACGGTATATTGAATTCATTCATTCCGCTAATGAATGGAACGAATCTCACTCGCGTTAAATCGAATTTCACTCATCCTACTTCGGAAAATTCAACCCTCTACCCTAAAATACCGCCCTATCAATTTTCCGCGACTGCCTTTTGGTGATTTCGCTTTTTGAAATTAATTTTCGACACCGGCGACTCGGTTTTTAATCGCTCGTCTATGTGTTTTCAATTTATATATTGTATATTTTTTTATGATTTGTTTCGCATTGTTACTTTAAAAGTGGCGATCGAAGTTTTTTAATTGAAATATAGTATAATCCACTTGGGAAATCTTTATTTGTTGTTGATTTTAGATCGTTTCCGCTAGTTTATTTATTTTTTGTTTATTGTGTATTTGTGCAGATGTACAATGCTTTAGTGTGATTTTATTGCGGTAAAAGCAAAAATAATATCAATTATATTTACCTTCATTTTTTTATTATATATCAGAAAATTTACATTTAGAATTTTTAAAATGCATTATATTTACAATCAAAACCGTACAATTGCATATTTTCTAAGGGCGTCAAAGTTTGATTGGTTTTCAAAATATAAAGTAAAACGTTCTTACTATGAAATATATGCAATATAATATAAATTATACATTTATAGAGGATTCCATTCTAATTATTTTTATAATTTATCTTGAACTTAAAAATATAGACAAGCGTTATATTCGATATTTGTCAATGCTGAAAGAAAGCAATATTTTATTTAAATAAAATGGATACACATCATGTGTAATTTTTGTTGAAATGTATATTGATTTTGATTATTTTTTAATCAGATAAAATTTAATATATTTTAGTAGTAGAACTGGAAATATGTTTGTACTATTAAATTATCGAACAATCCTTATATTAAAACTTTCCTGCTTTGTGCCAAATGGAATAGATGCCGCTTTTAATAATTATTGTAATTGTTTAGATATTTATTTCAGTTCAAAACTATGCTTGTAGGATAGAAAAATATATGTAATATATATATATATATATATATATATATATATATATATATATATATATATATATATATATATATATATATAAGTCTTGACCACAGACAGCCTGCGATGCAGAGAACCGTCCGAAAGTTGGAATCGAACCCCTAGTTGTGGGTCCTATTTGGAAAAGTTTAAGTTCGTTTGTTGCTTTGTCCGTTGTCCCATAGTTCCTCAATCAGCATTCGAAACTATTGTTGCGAAGAAGAAGCCAGATTCTCGAGGGTCGTTCGAGACGAGTTTCATAGCTCAAAGGGAATATTGTTGCAAAAGTGAACGAAGAAAGTTAAAAATATATATACAAAAAAAAAATAAATAAAAATAAACGACAAACAAGTAAACCTTTGATAGTAAAAACAGAAAAAAATATCCTTTTTAAACTTTGATTTCGTGATATATTTTCGTTTTTTCCGTCTTTTATTTTATTTTTCATACTAATTTTGCGTTTGGACAACAGTGAAGACATTTTTCAAATTAAATTCCAAATATTCCATACGAATGTTCCGAAGAACGATAATCGTTTGTGTTCTTTTTATTTATTTTTTTGCCCAAAGTCGGCGCGTTTCGTTTTAAATACGTTTTTAAGTGTTTTAATTTCCTATTTTTTTCTTTCCTTCTCCGTATTTTTTTCTACCCTGAGATTTTTCTTTTCTTGTATTTTTTAAGAGTGGCTGAATATCGTTATTTTTTTTTACTTTGTTTCACTTCTTCTTTTTCGTCGTCGTATTATTTGAATTTTGAGTGTTTTTCGCCTCGCTCTCGTTTTCCCGCCCTTGACGCAATATATTATTATATAGTTTTTCAAGAATTTTATTGGGATTTAAATGAGAATTATTCGCTGGGGAGAGAGCTACGTAAATTTATTATATTGCAATGAAAATCCGTAAAGTGCTTCGATAAAAAAAATCTCGATTTAAATTAAATTTTTCTACTATAAACAGTTTGAATATTATTTTATATTATAAGTCTTTTTAATATTACGGTCTTAACTTTTGATCGTTATTATTAATAATATAATAGAAACAATAAAATATTATTTTATAATTAATTTTTGTGACAAAAGTTGAACAGCACTGATACGAGAGCGCAAATTTCGAAAAGGCGAATCTGTATAGCGTTAATAATTTATTATATGTATGCCATCAAAAATATGCAAATAATTCGAGTAATTAATTTGCGAATATTTTAATTTATTATATATTATTATATATATATATATATATATATATATATATATATATATATATATATATATATATATATATATATACAATATATAAATCCGGAAGAAATATTTTGAATTAAAAATTTCAAAGTCCATTAAATAAATTAAATATGACAAAAATAAAACGGAAGAAAATTTTCGTAGCCGAAAGACATTTTCCAATATTTTGCAGGGCATGAATATTTAAAGAATCGAAAAATCGAAAAACAACAAAACGAAATGAAATTTTTGCTATAAATCTTTTGCAAAAACAAATAAATAAATAAGTTATACTAAAAAAATGTGTCTATTACACTTAAAATAATGTCGAAAATATTAAACCATCGAAGTCGAACTAATTTCGTAGCTCATCCGTTAAAATACTACAGAGGATTGTTATCGCTTTGAACTAACTTCTTGCATACAAATGAACAGTTGTAAATTTACTATGTACATGCGTACGACATATTATATATACAGGGTGATCAAAATATATAACGATATTTAAATTACCACATATATATATAAACAGACAGACGAATACTAAAATCCACTTCTAATATATATATTTTTTTATCAATATTGAGTTTAATATATTTTAACGATATATATATTATATATTTTCGATTTGGGAAATGAAAATTTAGGACGCAAATTGCTCATCATAAAACTTTTGGGTATTGAGCAACTTGTCCTTTGGCAAATGATGAGACTACGTCAAAACCAGTTCTCATCATAAGAGCACTGAAAGTACGATTTACAACTTTATTCAAGGTGTATGTACTTAAAATAGTTATCTGAATAGTTATAATAGATTAAACTATTTCTAAAAAAATATATTTAATATATATAATATTTATTTTTTTATTGACATATTTTTTAAATAATTTATTTTTTTCTATTTCATTTTTTCTGTTTATGACATTTTGAATTGCATTCTTCTATTTTAAATCCTTTGTATAAAATTCATGCTATTTTAATGTTCTACGTTTTATTAGATTTGCACTTTTTTTTATGAACGCTCTGTTTGTCATCGTTTGATATTAATAAACGTCTAAACCATATTTCTGCTTTAATATCTTTAGCACTTTTACATGACGTTATATTGTTCTGTTATATTTAATTATATTTTAGATATGAAATCAAACACATTTTTTTATATATGATATTTGAATATTTATTGATTATTTTTTTAATATACGAATAATTACTATGAAAAATTAGCACAATACCATTGTCATAGACCTATATATATTATATATACATACATATTATACATAAACATGCGGGAAGAGATAATAACTATTCAGCATGCTCACTTTGACATTCAGTCAAATCGATAATTGAAGTGCTGAAAGGGATCTTAAGCAAATAGTCACAGATTCTGCGTAAAGCATTTCAGCCATTCAATCAACGCAGTTAAACCTTTGGTTAACTTCGAGTGTGGTTTGTACAGTACAATATTATGCGATGAACGCTAAGGCTCGAGTGATACTAGTGCGTCTTTAGTAAGCACTATTCGTCTTCATTTCACTATATATAATATATTCATCTACAATAAAATTTCAACACGATTTATATAATATATCATATATAAATTTTTCATAAATATTATAATATGAATGTTGAATAAATTGGCATACATCCTAATTTTCATAATATAAATAGAATTTTAAATAAAATATATAAATCACAATCAAATCATTAACGATTTTAAGATGAATTATATATAGGTGTGTTAAAAAAAATAATGATATTCGTAAATTTTCGACAAAAAACAACTCTGTAATTATACCTCATCCTCCATATTTTCCAGACTTGGTCCCTTATATAGTATAAAGAAAATCTTGAAGGATTATCGTTTTACAAACATAGATGAGATTAAAGTGCATTACTGAAAGAGCTCAAAGCTATCCAAAATATCGAGTTACAAAATTGTATTAAGAATTGAAAGAAGCCTTGATATCAGTGTAATAATATCTAATGGGGTTTATTTTGAGGGAGATAAATGAAAAAAATTCTTTAAAAAAAAAACGATACTTTTTGATCATTTTTAATATTTGGTAAATTATTATACAATATATTAATTCATATTATTGATTTAAAAATTAACATATTCAACTTAATTTAAAATTATAAATAATAAACGAATATTTTATCAAATATATATATATATATATATATATATATATATATATATATATATATATATATATGTATGTATATATATATATATATATATATATGTATATATATATATATATATATGTATATATATATATATATATATATATATATATATATATATATATATATATATATATATATATATATATAATATATATATATATAATATATTTTTGGTATATAGAGAATGCAATTTTAGTGCATAAAATCCGTCGTTTTGCCAACGCGTCAAAAAGAGGTCAACTTTTAGATACGAAACGATTGCCAAGTGCACCGTTCGAAACGATACCGGTCGGTTGTGTATCGTTTGAAAAAAAAATATAAATATATATATATTTATATTAATAACGTAAATCGTTCGATTTCTATTTATTTATTTTATTTTGTATTATTTTAATTTCGATTATTGTGCACATAGACGCATACACTGTGCACGTGTCGCTTCGCCGTATCGAACAAATCAGTGCAGTTGCAGTTCGACTATCACAAAATTTCCCAGTTAAATTTATTGCTACATTTATAATCTATATATGTATATATATATATATATATATATATATATATATATATATATTTGATAACAACTAAATCAAAATATATTTAATATATTTATTGTTTCTATTATATTGCAATAATGAAGTGCATTAATTATACTTTATTTGACTGTAGCTTTAATGTTTGAATATTTTTATTTCTTACTGTTGTCTTTAGACTATTTATGAATAGAAGATCGTAATTTAAATTTTTATGTATTAAAATTAATATTTAAAAATATATATTTGTGAAGAAAAACGTAATACATTATTGTTACGTTCTTTTTTGTGGTTGTTATGCTGTTAAAAAAAGACATATTTTACGTGTTAATATTGAACAGGATGTTTTACGTATACGTGACGTAAATATATATATATATATATATATATATATATATATATATATATATATATATAAACACGTACAAGTGTAAAATGTAAAGTGGAAAATTCGTGTAAAAGTAGACCTGCGGAAAGTTTTGACGTATGTTGAATTTCGAATAATTAATTTGACGCGCGGATTCGTTATGAAGTTGCAAAATGGACAAAGTTACTAATACAATTTATCAATTCGGATTAAGTGAAATAAATTGGTTATTTTAATTTATATTAATATATAAAACCGGTTATTTTTTTTTTCAAACGCCCGTCAATTTATTTATATATATCGTGAGAATTATTTAAAATACATATCATATATTAATATAAAGGAAATGTGTGTGGATTCATTAAATTTATTTAATTATCACATATATATAAGTGTTTTCTTTTATAAATGAAGTTTTAAATTGGATTCGAAATAGGTAGATTTTTTTTACATTAATCTTTAATTAATAAAATTAGTAAAAAAAATAATAATGCTTTAATGTTACTATTCGCGTTTAACGATTAACCGTAGTTAACTAGATGTAAACGAGTTTTTTTTTAAATGTAATTTGTATGTTTAAGTTTAAATATTTTTTATATAGATTAAAAAACTTTGGAAAATAATTTTATAATATGAAAAAAATAATAATGTAAAAGAGTGGAAAAATGGTTAATATTTATCTTTTGAAGCATTCTTTTCATTTTGTTGTAAGATTTTATAAACTTTGTTTACTAGAATTGTTTGAGTTTTATATATATATATATATATATATATATATATATATATATATATTTATAAAGGATTATGCAAATATTTTGTTTTATATCGTATAAATATATATATACGTATTTTTAGTACCTGTATTTGAAAAGTTATTTTACGTATTATTTTTATCTATATTAAGATATTTATTACTGGGAATATACTATGATTTTTTTACCGATACTAAGAAAACACTTAGATTGAAAAGTATAAGATCAAAGGAAAATTCCTAGAATTGACCCAACTCGTTAGAGTGCAACACAAAAAGCGTTTGTGTCGACGGAAGAAAAAAAAATTGCGGACTTATGTTTGCGAAAATGTATAGATTTTTTTCTTACTTATATATATATATTAGTGTTTCTTTAACGGTGGTCCGCAACTCCCCGGGGACATAATGGACTTTTGTTCGGATTTACAAGTAGTGTTCGTTATCGAATAATAAAGAAAAACCATGTTTCATATAAATTTGTTTACGCATCCGTTTACATTTCAGTCGCACAGTTAAAATTACAGTATTTTTATAATATATATATATATATATATATATATATATATATATATATATATATATATATATATATATATATATATATATATATATTATATATATATATATTTATATATATATATATATATATATATATAATTTAACGTTCATTCGATGGATGAAAAGCTTTCTGATTTATAATAAATTGAACGGTTAGAAAAATATTTAAATATTTTAATGACGCACCGTTTTCATTGAAATTATTGAAACGTTTGAATATGCTAAAAAGTACTTATCGTTGAATGCGATATTTTAAATGACATCATTACTTTGTCACTATGAATAATTAAATAAAATATTATATCGCAGCAAAAAAAAAAAAACAAAATGCAATCTTAAAGTATTAAGAAAAATATAATTTTCCATTAAAATCTAGCTTAGGAAATGCTCGAAGATTCGTTAAAGTTTAACAACGCGTCTATTTTGAAATGAGCGTTTGCAATAGATTGTATTCGATCGTGTTCGAAAATTTTCCAAATATTACGTTCGAAATCGGAAAATTCGTTGAAAATATGCCAGAAGACATGACGCAAACGTTGATTTTAATAATAGGCGGTGATGTGACGTTTAAATTTAAATTTAATGAATGTTTTAATGGTATTGTTGTTTTTGGATATTTTACATTAATTTAGAAAATTTAGATCGGTGTTTTGCTATCGTTTTTTTTTAATTATTTTGATGATGTATATTTTATAAATATGTTAATGGATTTTAATTATTGATCATAATGATATTTTAAATTTTGCAATTCTATTGATTTTTTTAAATTTAAATAAATATTATGAAATTATAAATAATTTTTAAATATAAAAATTCTAAATTTTTACTTATATATTGTTTTTAATTATATATTAAATTTTGTGATAAATAGGGTTGTCAACCACTGAATCTTCTAAAAAAAAAGAATATGTACGAAGTTTAAGTAGGCCAAATTCTGATAGTAGAGTAGAATGAGAAAACGCTGTGTTTAAGTTTTTTGTATTTAAAAAAAATATAATGCGCACACTATACGTACGATAATATAAAATATATTTTAAAATAAAAATATTAATTTCATAATTTGTTAATACGTCTCGTTTCATGAACACTTTTTAAATAGTATGTTAGCTGTTTGAAAATCTATAATCATAAGTTGTAACATTTTCCGGGTAGTTTTCATCCCTTATCCATTTTTCCACGTGATCACTTATAAAAGTGAATACGGATGACTACGCATTACTTGTTTGAAATATCCGAATTTTTCACCCTTCTTATGATGGACATGAGCTAATTTCCGTTTATGCAGTTTTTCTTTATTAATTGAGTCTTTTAAAATATTTTTCTAAATATTATATATATTATTTAAATTTAACCCTTTGTATTCAAGACGTTTTACAGCATATTTGGTACACTTTTTACATCTGGCTTAAAATTGCTATACATACGAATTAATGTACAAAGTTTTTATATATTTTTGGTGTTTAATAGTTTTTTTCGACATCATTTCAGAAATTTTCTTAAAAAATAGTACATTAAGGTATAATAATCAATCGTTGTATCGTTCCATTTTATATGAATTTAAAATTTTAACTTTAGTAATCCTTTTGGTAAAATTGTCAAATTTAAACTAAAAATAATTTTATAGTTTTTAAATATCAAAAATGCAGTTAATTTATATTTATGTGATTGCAGACTAATTTAAAATAATATAAACTTATCTATTTATAAAACGATATCATTTTACACTTCATAATATTATATAGAAAGAGTGTGGTAATTCTTTATAAATAGTCATTGTCGCGCGTCAAGTTTTTGCATTTTAATCGAACGACATATATCGAGTACAAAGGGTTAACATTATTATTTTTATGAAATTTTTCATTATATTTCGAAGAAATACATCAATAAATATTCGTGTTATTATTATTGAAAAAAAAAAAAGTTCAAAATTTCGTACATGACCTATGCGTGTGGTACATTCGTAGAGAACGTTCGTTGAATGGAGTCAGTACCCGCAGCGGTCCGGATCCTCTTCTTTGGAGTGGGGGGGGGTGTAAATTGGGTAAACCCTCATCCCCGTTGCGCGATACCGGGGTCGAGGGTGAATTTGTTATGCGCATGCGCCCCCTGAGCCAGGTACTCGCGCGCACGCAGCCTCCGGAGCCTGCAATGTTCTCAATGCCCGGGACCGGGCAAACCCCTGGCCCCATTACGTTTTTACCCTCTCCAATATCAACCCCCTCGACGACGACACGTACACGTAAACGTATATACGTATACGTTTAACGTACCCTTATATATATATATATATATATATATATATATATACATATACATATATAAATATTTATATATATATATATATATATATATGTGAGCGTGTTCTATATGCACAAAACTGTGAATGCGAATATATGTGTCACAGTTAAAGTGCTATGTCTCAATTCTGTATAAATTTTATTTTATTCATATAAAATATATATACATATATATATAATAATAATTAATATTATATGATCTATTGATATTAGAATTTTAATTTGTTTATATATATGTATATATATATAGATATATGTGTGTGTATGTCGTCTGTCCGTTTAAGGGTGGGTTTAAGACGAGACTAACAATCATTTTCGCGTCGAGCAATGTTAACCCATTTTCCGCGACGAACGAACCGTTCCGGTCTCGGATCGTCTTACTTTTCCGCTGTTTTCATCCGCTTCCGTTCGATTTTTTTTCTTTTTATATTTTTAAGTTTTTATTATTTTTGTTTTTTTCTTTAAAAAAAAAGAAGAAAGAAAAATACAAGTATGATTCGTTTGAAAATTGTTAAAGTGTTGAAAATCAATCTTTTTAATAATGCAATGTTGCATTCATATATATTTTTATTATATTATATGATAAAAAATAATATTGTGTTTTAAAATTTGTAATAAATATATATAATAAAATTATATTTTTAAAAATAATCATTTTTTTTGAAATTTCAAATATATTTGTATTGTTAAATTTTTAACCTGATACAGTCAGTTCTTGATTTGCGACCGCAAATTTGAAAGTATTTCGAATTTAATACAAAAATAAAAAATAAAATACAATAGACATACATATATTATATAAGCAAATTATTGGTTTTTATTTCTGATTCTTAATTATTAAATTTTATTATTTCAGTTGGTGAAATAAATAAGAATTTATATAAGCATTATTTTGAATTACGATAGATTATCGTTTGAGCAATCGATTACAGAAGTAATACATCAAAAAGTTAAAATCATTTGAGATCAAATTAGATATATACTCAAAAATTGACAACTTATTTTGTATATATATATAGTCATTTATTTCAGATAAATTATATAATTATATCGTTAGATGATTATATATCGTATAATATATTATAACATTTTGCGGGTAATTAAAATTGTCTCATAAATAAATTTAACCGCGTATCTACTTATTCAAGATTATGTCTGTAATAACGTTCTTTTTGAAATAATATATATATTTTTTCATATTATTTTTTTTTTGAAAACATACGGCATTAACCCATTTTTTCCAAAGTCGATAATATCGTCTTTTTTGATACTTTTGACACAACGACTAGTAGGTGGGGGGGGAGGGGAATGATGAAAAATAAAAAAGAAATTCGACGAAACTTCCTCGATTTTTGTCGACTCCATAATTTATTCGAACTTCCTCGTTTCTAACACACTTAATCCCTTTTCCGCATCTGTCATTTTCACGTCCCCGATTTGGATAATTCGAAATTTAACGATGTCGTCGGCGGGCGAGGGGTGTGCGGGACGGAGGACGGGGTGAGGTCAGATGAAAGTTAAAAAAGGCGGCGTCTTGGAAAACTCTTGAATTTTTGACGATTTCATCTTCACTTGGAATAATTTTTTTTTAGTGACCCTCATCAAAGAACAGAAATGAATGATTATAGCGTGATAACTGTTGTGATTTATATCGTAATTTTTAATAATCGTTTGTTGTGATTATTTATTTATTTTTTTGTAATTTATTATTAGAATATTTTTAGTATATATTATCTTACAATTTCGGTTTTTCAATAAGAAATATATATTCTTGTAATAAAAATAACATTTCAGATATATAAGTTTTATTTAAATATTTTAATATATTTTCCATTATTTCTATTTATTTGAAATATAATAAATATGTAGTATTTAACTATATTTTAATGTCTTTATAATAATATATATGAATTTTTTTCATTATATAATTATGTATTTTATATTAAAAATATAACTTCATTTACTTGTCAATATAGAAGAGTTTGCTATTTTTTGACGTCCCTTTGACAGTCTTATTATTTATTTATTTTACAAGATTATATCGCATTTCAAAAATAATAATAAAATGCATTGAATTTAATAATATTTTATCAAATTTTTCTTCTTCTATTTTAAGGAAAATGAAAAAATATATACATATCTAATGGTATATCTAAAGTGCTCGTTGTCAATGTCCTTATTACTATTTTTTTAAATATTATTAATCTAGAAATCGATTCTTTTCAAGTTTATTTATATATATATTGATATAAAAAGAGGTTCAACTGTATTTTTATAGTAAAAGAAAAAAATCAACTCAAGAGACATAAAATATTTACGCATACTTTCTACAATTGTATATATTTTCCACTATGATAAACATATACGATTTTATTCTAAATATAAATATTTACTTACGTTAACGTTTATTTTTCTGCATTATTACGAATGTTATGATATCAAACGATTTTAAAGTAATATTGACGTTAAAAAAAAATGTTATATATATATATATATATATATATATATATATATATATATATATATTTATATATATATATAATCGAACTTCAGATCGGGCTTTTTCCGCTTTTTTTCAGGTCTTCTCCTTTTGCCGAAAGGTAAAATTGAAAATTGAGCTTAATTTAGCAAATGGAAATGAGGGGTGGCGGAATTCCTGATGGAATTTTCTCTTATTTTTCCGTTAGAAGACAGTATTTACGACAAAATGATGAACCCTAGGGAGTTGATTAAATGAAAAATGTCGGTGATGAATGAAAAAAATTGACTGTATCAATTTTAAAATGTAGACGTTTGGCTCAAATTACATCAAATAAATTTATTTATTTATATTTTCCGCTATACGTTCGACGAAAAAAATAGGTCGTCGAATATTTGAAAAAAGTGTTTATATCGATTAATTTTTCTATTATTAGAAAAAATGTTTAAAAAATAAAATAATTTTCGTTTAAATTTAAAAAAAATATACATATTATATACATTTTTTATATATATATCAATTTTTTTCTCAAAAATGTGATGAAAAATTTCGTAACATCCTGTATATGCGGCATAATCTATGAATGACGTACGTTCATAATGAAAAAAGCCTGCGAGGATATGCCGTCGTTAAATTTAGAATTTTCCATGTAAGCGAAATTTTTCCTAAAAATAAAACACGTGATAAAAATATTGTTATTATTATTATAGCGCAACATTTTTACTATAATATAAAAGACCGTATCTAATGAATATATATATATATATATATATATATATATATATATATATATATATATATATATATATATATATATATATATATATATATATATATATATATATATATATATATATATATATATATATATATATATATATATATATATATAATATATCCACCTGTATATACTATTATATTGCACAATATATTTATATTGAATATCTCGTTTCCGTTGTCTCGGATAACGAAAATTTATGTACTTAAATAATACTTATATATATATATATATATATATATATATATATATATAAATTCGCGTGTTGTTTCTGTGAAATAATAATATTGTTAACGTGTCTGACTTTTACAGTGTTGACTCTAGGTTCATATTCGATATGTCTGCATTTTCTTTTTTATTATTATTATGCAACATATATTTTAATAATACTGAAATATTTATATTCTGGATGCAATTGTAATTTTATATATAATATTATATATATATATATATATATATATATATATATATATATATATATATATATATATATATATATATATATAAATATATATATATTATCACTTTATGAATTGTAAAAACACCCCGAAGGTAAAAATATAATTAAAGGATTAATTTAAACGAAAATCTCAATAGATGGATTTATTGTTTATGTTGTATCTTTCGTTGCGAGAATGTTTTACTTTAGGTTTCGTGCGTCCTTCAGATTTTTGCGCCCTTGGCAATCGTCCCTTTGTCAATGCCTTTCTACGTTTCTGGCTATACTTATAGTATAAATATTTGTTTTATTAATATTTCGGTGTATTTTGGATTGAATATTGATTTTTATAAATTATATTTAATGTTGATAAAAAAAAATATGTCCCGTTTTTTGTTAAATATTAAATATTTCTAACAGTTAAATATTTTAATTATTTATATAATAATTATAATAAAAAAAATAAAATGCTGATTAATCGATTTCTGTCATGTGAATATGCGAAATATCAGCTCAGTTCGACTTTGGAAAGTGATTAGAAAATTGATTATAAGATCTATGAAACAAACAGATAAAATTCTTTAATTATTTTATATACAAAAATACCTTTTATTCTATATCAAAAAATCATACAAAATAATAAAACTATTTGTCATATTAAAATAAATTTAAAATATTGATAACTATTATATGTTATTAATATCAATATTAAAAAAAAGTTCATTAATGATTTCAATAATTCAAAATTACATATTATCATCACATACTGTATGTAATATTTTTTTTTGTAAATATTATTGATAAAATCAACATAAAAGAGCAATTATAATAATAAAAATAGCAACACATGCACATAATTAAATCCCCATTTAAAAATTAATTTAAACCGTATTTTTCAAAAAAACAAACAAACATCGTTAAATCCACTGTGTTTAATTATCGATCTCCGAACACAAAGAAAAACACGTGTCGACACTATTTTCCTACGATATAGATCGCCGCTGATAAAATTTTCGAATCGGCGCCGCGTTTAATTAATCTTAAAATTCGCACGTCAGTCGAAGAAAATTCGATTTTAATTTTCCGAAATGTTCCCAGATGAAAATGTCAGAGCGGCGGATGCGGAATTTTCCGTTTGAATTCACGCATTAGCACCGTGTAATACTGTTATATGCGAACGCCACTGTATTATCACACATATATATATATATATATATATATATTGATATTTGTTACAGCCCTACAGTTATCCTTGTAACCGTTGTGCGTTCTGTAGTTGTAAATAGTAATAGTGTTCCCGTTTAGACGATATACCGGTTTCCTATTACTTCACTAGTTAAGTTTCCCTGCGGTACGTTTTATACCGAGACGTTTACCGGTTAAACCTTATTGTTTCCAAATGAATGTTTATTTTATACTTATTATTATTATTATTATCATTATTATATTGTATATGTGTGTACTATTTATTAAATTTATTCATATATTTTTATTTTATATAATATAAAAAATATAATTTAATATTGAGAATACGGTTAAATGATCGTTTTAGTTATTTTTATTTGAAGCACTAGAAAAGTGATGGATTATTATTATTTTTTTTTTAATATTTTTTCATAATTAAATCTATTTATATATAGTTAAATAATAAAGATTTAGTTTTGATATTTTAATAACTGAAAAGTAAAATATATTTACTAACATTGAGCAATTCTGAGGACAAGGTTAATTAAAAAAAATATGATTATATGTCAAAAATTTTCAGACTTATAAAGATTACGGGTAGATAAAAAAATAAATCAGTACTTTAAATACAGAAAAAAATACAGTCATAAATTAATTTTAATTATAATTTAAATAATATATATATGAATTATTAGTATATTTAAAATCTAACACTTTTAATATATTCAATATATATATGAATATATTTTTTTTTAATATTATTATATTAAAAAGTCCCCATTAAATATTATTACAATTTCCAAAATTTGGAACTCAATTTTTGAGATAGCTTAAGTTTTTTTAGTGATTCATTTTAATATCATATATACATCTAAAACGACTATCCTTCAACATTCTCTTTTTATTATATGAACGGAGTTATATTTGGCGAATATGGAGGTTGAGGTATCATTATTTTGTTTTTGTTTTTGCCAAAATTTTACGAATCCCGTTACTTTTTGAGTACATTATGTAAGTATATAAATTGAATCTTAATTTACGTGTACGTTGGTTAATATACCATATATATAATTTATATTATGATGGATCTTGATCTACATATGTTAGACTGTCGTATTAATGATTTCATACACCCATATATATATATATATATATATATATATATATATATATATATATATATATATATATTTATATATATATATATATATATATATATATATATATATATATATATATATATATTTATATATATATATATATATATATATATATATATATAATATTTTTGGGTAAATACGGTGTGAAACCCGTATACGAGTTTTATTCCACAGGGGTTATTGCTCGTTGCAAAACGGATACGCTTTTCCTATTGAAAGCCGAATCTTTGTTGCCGAGCCCGTTTCGGTTTCGAACTCGGTTCGGTGTCGTTTTTTTGACGCTTTCCCCCCCCCAATTTTCATCATTTTTTTTTAATTTTCAACGAAATCCACTTGTAAAAGGACTCTTTCTTTCATTCTCTCTTATACTCTATCTCTCTCTCTTTCTCGTTTATACGACATACGTATCCCGGATAAATATCGGGAATCGAAGCGAGCGAAAAAGGAAAAACGGGACGAGAAAATTTTTTTTTTTTTTTGTGTAAAAGTCCAACGTGCGAGAAAAGTGAAAAGTGAAAACTGCGAACGGCGACCCTTGATCTTTTTTTTTTATTCGTTCTTTTCGAGATTTTTCGTTATGTAAAATATTCGAAATGTCATTCGTGCTCACCTTTTATTATTGCCGGATATTTTTATGTGCGACTTTTAATGGATATATTGAGTTAAAATTGGTCGAATTTTTGTATGGACACTCCGAAATATATAATGTTATATATATGTGAATATTTAAAATTTAATATAAAATTTCTGTTGAATTTTTTTCACCTTTTTTTGATCCTTCAACATGAATATATTGTAATATTTATTCTGAAATCTTAATTTATATATAAATATATGACAAAATTTTTGATACATTAAATAAATATTATAACTCTATTATATATGAATTTATTCATTATTCTATTTAAAATATAAAAATATTTACACATCTTATTAAAATTTTGAATATCTAAATAAGTCTTCATATATAAATAAAATAAATTGATCGGTATAAAATATATATATAAATATTTTCGTCGACACAAAACATTATTACAAAATCTTATATTTTTTTATAATCGATTTTTATTAAAAAATATTATCAAAAAAAAAAAATATATATATTTCTTAGACAAATATACGATAAATGTTCTTAACAAACGTATTATTAGTAAAATTTTATTCATCGTCTTGTATTCATTTATGTATGTGTGTCGTTTTATAATGAATTTCACGCATAAATTTACCGAATCTGTACTAAAATTTTGTTTGTTAAAACTTTCCCTTTTGTATATCTAATTTCGCTTCAACTTCACCCGGAAAAATTTTATTCAAATTAGTACACGTCGAAAAAATATATTATTATGCAGATACGAGTATGCGATAATATATATATATATATATATATATATATATATATATATATATATTTATTTATTTATAAATACGGAATAATATGTAAAATTATCATAATTTATATGACAGCAGTAATGGTTGTTTAGTAAGGGATGCTTGTTTTGCTTTGTTTTAACGCGCCTTGTATTCAAATCCCTAGTTGTTATTTTTATATCAATATTTGTTTAATTATGAAAAATATTAAAATTTATATATTTTTAACTAAAAATATATTGGGATCATATATATATATATATATATATATATATATATATATATATATATATATATATATATTCAAATTATATTTAAGAAATTATATAGAAATTCAAATTATATTTAATATATAAAATATTGTACTATGTATATTATATTAATTGAATTTATCATTAATATATATAATAAATGAAGAATTTTAATATAAATATATCATTATGATTATGAACTAGTTTTATCAGTCCACAATAGTAAATAATAACAGCATTGAAATTAACAAATATAATAAAAACGTCAGTAAAATGATGTAAATATAAATATATAATATTTTTATAAATAGTTGTACTTCTATTTTTTGTGATCTTGATTTTTATATCAAGTTTTAAGTTGTCGGTTTATTTTTATACAGAATGAAATATCTGGTTTCATATATATATATGTTTATATATTACTTTAAAGTGAATGATTTTTATGTTTATACACATATATTTTATGTTACGATATTGATTAAACAATTTTTATTAATTAAATATATCTATTATATATTGAAGAATTCTGAAACAATTTTATTATTTATATATAAATATATATATATATATATATATAGTAGTAGTAGATTAATTAAAAATTTTCTTTAATTGTTTATATATATAATGAATATCAGATTGAAAAGTACATTTTTTGCATCGCACTTGTACCGTTTGGCTTCTGACCGTTCAATCGGTATCAGAGACCGAGATATCACGTTAAAAACACGTGTCTTCATAGATGTATGCCCGTCCGTGGTTGTATGTAGTCGCATGTGCGAGCGAACCGTTCGCTCGACTTTTCCGAACGCCGCGGAAAAACCGAGCGGAAAACTCTACGCAGAACGAGACAGCGATACGGATAAGACTCGGGGGATGAAGCGAGGATCAGTAATCAGAAGGGGATGGAAAATCTCCGCGGAAAAGGGATGCGCGAACGTTACGTAAATACAGATGCGTGCGCTATCCGGCTATAGAGCCTGCGACTCACCATTACTATATTATTCCACATACATATATATGATTATTTTCGGTGTGTGTGTAAATGGTGGGGATGAATTTTAGTATAGAGAGGTATTTTCTTTATCAGGGTGAGGGGAGCTGCGCACTGGCAGTCGCAGGGATGCTGCTCTGTGGACCGCTCTCTGCACTGGTCCGTTTGAGGTTAAGTCTCGGAGCATCCGCCCCCTCGGTTTAGAATTTTCCACCCTTTTGGACCTTCAGTATAGTAGCAGCCAGTGTGAAGGCATAGCGGCGTGCCTCTCTTTTAACACCCCCTTTGTTGGGGGTTGGTGTTTGTGTGGAGGGGTCTTGTCATATCGAAGAAGGGGGACCGCGGACGGACCGCGAACAGTCCGGTGGCTCGCCGCGACGGGGCCGCCGCTCTTACGGGCCCGCGGATCGTATTTTGAATACACCTGAACGACTGTGTGTATTCTATATTCGGTTCAATTATTATATATATATATATATATATATATATATATATATATATATATATATATATATATATATATATATAGTGATATTATTTTATATATATATATATATATATATATATATATATATATATATATATATATGTATATATATATATATATATGTATATGTGTATATAAATATAATTTATTTTTATTATATACATATATATTTTTTGTGTTTGGCGAAACGCCCCGTTTTTGCAGAAAACACCCCGTTAACGCCTACGTATACGTCAAAGTGGCCAGTCTATATTCAATCGTCGAGATACTAACACTATATTCTGGACGATCGGTTGCCAAAGGATACAAACGCGTTTGTCTACGTATTATTTTCATCTAAATAATATTTTTAATATATTGTCGTGTAAAATACGTGTGAAAATTTTTGATCTAAACGGTTTAATTTTTTTTTATCAACGGATTATTTTTTATAAAATATTTTTTTTTAACATTTGTATCCTTTAATACTTTATAATTATATATGTATAATCGATTTTTTTTAATTTTATATATTAAATTTTTGGTTTGTTATTTTTTAATATTGTTGATAAAAGTAATTTTTCGCATGTTTTATAAATCGTTACATAAAATCTATATTTTAATATGATTTTTTTTCTACAAAGATCTTTTCATATTTATGATCGTTTAATAAATATATAAATTATTTTGGAATAAAATATTGTTAATTACTATTCTTTCAAATTTAAATCACACTTTTATTATTATATATATATTTTTTTTTTGACAGTGAAAAATAATGAAAATATATTTAAAATAATTTTATATATTTTTAATATAGAAAAATACTTATAATCAATCGTAACTAAATTTTAATCACAATAAAAGAATATATTAATTTATTTTATTTTAAAAAATTGTATTTTGCTTTCTTAATCATACAAATAATTGTTACAAAAATTGATATTTAATTAATTCATTTTAAAAATCGCGAATTGTTCCAATAATAACTAAACCATTTTTTTAATTCTTTCTTTTTTAATTGTCGACCGATTTTTGTAACAATAATAATTTTATATAACATTTACAATTTAATTTCATTTCGTATATCATATTATTATTATTATACAAAATATCGCTCATAATTATACAAAATTAAAAAATCTTACGAAAATTAAAAAGAAACCTTTTTTTCTAGAATATTTTAACAATTTGAATTAAATATTATCTAATAAATAAATTGTCATCGCGAATTATCAGATTTTCGGGCGCTTTCTTTTTATAGCGCCACTAAATTATATACGCACAAATAGTTATGTAATTAAATTTTGTCTTAATTAACCATTTTATTTACGCGCATGTGCAACATATATTTGCAATTAAAATTGTGATCAATAGTAAAAAAAAATATATGTGTATTAACACATATATATTACTGTTATTTGTCAATAATGTATATAATTAATTTTATTCATTATATATAATTTTACTGACTTTTTTTCATTTTGAAAAAAAAAACGCAAATTATATACATCATTACTAGTTCTATAGATAAAAAAAATGAATCTGTCATTAATATTTCTTATGTCGTCCGATAATTACAAGGAAATATGTATTATAATTAAAGATACTTGAAAAAAAAAACAGTGACGAATCACTCAATAATTATGAGCGATAATATTTAACGACACATTTTTGTCATAGAAGTGTGTACAGTATCTCGACGTGCGACGTTTATTTTCATTCTATAACGGTCGTTTTCTGATTATAATATATATATATATATAAAATCTGACCTTTTGAACCGCTTTCTTTTTAAAAAAAAATGTTTTCACCCCGATTATTTTAACCGTCCGCGCGAGGGTTAAACGTGTCGTTTTTCACGATTTTATTCAATTTTTTAAAATTCTCAGGTTCGTGTAATAGGAACTGGTGAATTGTAAATATATATAGATATATATATGTAACGGACTCGCATACATATATGTAAATATATAAAAAAAAAATAGAGATTATAAATAAATATATATATATTTATGTATACATATGATAATATTGAAAACGCGAGTTTTCGTCCGAAGGACGGCGTTATAAAATAACGAAAACCGAAAGTTTTGAATTAAGCCATATTTTGGATTTGAAACTATTTAATTATATATATATAAAAAAGTAGTATAAACATGTCGAGTGGGAACGATCCGAAGAAAAGTAGTCCCATGCCAGCGGGAAAAGCTGAAAATCACAGTTCTCCAGGAAAGAAGGGTGAGTTTTTTCACATATATTCTATATTATATATATATTTCAATTATATCAATTATGTATAAATCGATAAAAATATTAATTTTATACATATATTAAAAATATTATGATGTTATTATATTAAATATATTGAAAATATTCTCAATAATCAATTCGTGAAAAACACAAAGAAAATATTTTTTATACTTTCTATATAAAATTTTAGAACAATTTTTCATTTGTTAAATTGTATGGAAATGTGCACATATAAAGTATTATAATTTATAAGAAATTTTTATCTCGGACAATTTTCTTTTGCAACGCATATATATATATATATATATATATATATATATATATATATATATATATATATATTCTAATATACAGTTTTATAGTTTTGTCGAAGACAAAATTTTGGCCAAAATCCAACGTTAGGATTAAAAAACAAAAAAAAAGATAGATAGATAGAAAGAAAGAAAGAAGTGGAAGAAAGCTAAGAAGAAGAAAATCTATCGAAGTTTCCCCAAATTAATTTTGAACGTTGAAATGTCGCAATCAATTCATCTTAATTCTTATTCATTGTTGAAGTTGATAATCGTTTAAATCGTTATTTTATATAATAAAATGTTTTAATTTATTTATGATTTTATTATTTAATTATGTATTACGTTTGATATTTTCATTAAAATTATATATAGAGTAACATGATATTTTTGGAATTTAAAATTTTTGACTAACTTTTAATTTTTTTATCTAAATATGTCTTAAGTTTTATTTTTTAATATAGATACCTTATTTTTATCTGAAAAATGTATAACATGAATACACAAAGAAAAATATTCAATGCGATAAAAATAAATAAATTTAAATTTTTAAATTAATATAGAAGTTTATTTTATTCGAACATAGTTGAAAAATTTAATTAAAAAAACATTGTATGACTCATTAAATTAAATAATTAATATATGAATTTTTCTAATTAAATATCGGTTAAATATCAGTGTTTTCTTTTACCGCTTGTAAAATAAATTATTCTCTATATAGAAGAAAATTAATTTACTTTGATCATTCAATATTTTCCTTACATTTTAATTTTATATATCGATTGGAAAAATATTTTATATTTGAATCAGTTAAAATAAATCAATTTATTTATACTGAATTTATATATATATATATATATATTATGGATTGAAAATGGTATAATTTTAGATCTTGATAACGATCAAATTTATATGCAAGGAGCTATCTAAAGATTTTCCACTTTCTTGTTAAATTATTTCGCATCGTCGTCAAAAATAAAAATTATAATAATAATAATAATAATAAATAGAAAAATCTGACAAAAATAAAAGAGTTGAAAACAGTTTCGAAAACTTTTACCGCAAATAAATTTCTGCTTAGCGCTCGTTTAAGGGCGAAAACGATATTTTCAGTGCAGGGAAAAAGGGTGGCTGAATAACTTTTCTTCTCGTTTTTCTCTACCGCCGAACGAGCTTTATTGTTTTATGGAAATAATGGCGTTTGTTTTATATCGTTCCATTTTTCGCGTAAATAAAATTTTATTATTGCGAAGCGTTTCTCCTTTTCTTTTTTTTTTTTTTTGAACGTATCTTTTCGCTTTTGCAAAACAGAAAACAATATAGAAAGACAGAAAAGAGAGAAAAGAAGTATATCGATCTTGATATTCTTTTAAGTTTTCAATTCATAATTATTAAAAAAAAATATACATTTTTAGCGACGAATTTATTCTCATATTAATTTAATATAATGACGTGTCGTATTTAATTTAAAAATATTTTGATTGGAAATATATATATGAAAAAATGAAATTATAAATTTTATATACAAAAATTTGTTCTTTAAATTAATTGAAAATTGTAAGATTGAATTTGATATATAAAAAAATATTTTAAGGTATGAAAATTTTTAATCACATATATAATACTTTAAATATATTGTTATTATCATAAAATTGTCTTTAATGTTATTAAAAACACTTTTCATGATATTATAAAAATATTTAAAATTAAATATTTTTATATTAAAAAAATAATAATTGAAATATTTTTACTTTTAAATTATTTTTCTAATACAAAATAATTTTATATACAGATTTTTTTATTTTTAAAATATAAATATATATATTTCTGTGAAATATAAATGAAGCATTATTGTATTTGAATTTATTATCTTATTTCATAATACCTTTGACATTTAAAATTGAAAATAAAGTATTAAAAATCAGTCTCATATTTGAGGAACACTTTTTATAATAAATATAATATTTTATTTTACGTTTGATATATATATATATATATATATATATATATATATATATATATATATATATATATATTCAGAATAAAAGGATGAGAGAGGAATTGAGCCGTATCGTCGGTCAGAAATGTACGCGACATTAATTTTTATGACAAATCTCCACCGAGCAACCCCTTCGCCCCTCTCGTTCGCTTCATCCCTTCAACCCCCTCCCACAACATTATAATTATTATTACGATTATTATTAAGCACGAAAGTCGTATCCGTGGCGCGAGAATTAAACTCCATTTAAATTTTGTCAAATAAAAGACTGGAGAGAGGGAGGGGGATGAAGAAATTATATGGGGGAGGAGTTGTGAAAAAATTTGCATTTTTACGCAAACGACTCGAATTTATGACGGATATTATTATATATTAAATATTGTTATGATGAAGTCAAATTGTATGTGCAAATGATATATATTTAACCACCCTTTTGATTCCATTTATATTATTATTAATTTGAAAACGAATGACCTTTATTTCGATTCGATTTTTCAATATGCGCTTTTTTATCTGTTTTATTTTTTCCACTCTCCCCCCTCCATTATTATTATTATTATTATTTTCTTTTTTCACGAAGTGGTCGTCGGCCTTCGGCTGAAGAGTCACCCTTCAGCTATTCACCCCCTTCGTCTCCATAATAATGATAATGCTTCAGACTTCAGCATCTCGTCGTTTTTCTAGTGTCTCGTTCGAATTTGAGTATGTGATATCGCTGTAATTTTCCAGAAAATATACGATTGCAGAAAAATATATTAATATTAAATATATTTAAAATTATACATGATTATAATTGCATTATAAAATTATCAATATTAATATATAACAATGGAATTTAATACATTTTCTAAATAAAATAATATATTATTATTTGTATAGATATTATTTTATTTATTGAACGGAATATTTATTTGTAGAACACTTATATAGATATATATATATATATATATATATATATATGTAATATAAATATTGGGACAAAATAAACATGTTTAATTACTAAACAACGTCCTATGTTAGAAGATAATCCGATCCCGAAATAAACGTATATTTGATCAAAACAATCTTATTGTTATTTGGGGATTCCTTTGTATAAATACAATGGAATTATGAATGTACATGTTACAGGCAATCCATGTTTTGTCTTGTATACGAAATTATTATGTGCGAAAGAAAATTTTCAATTATATTTATATGATATGACTATAATTATTGTATAATAAATTTGGTAATAATCGCTTCGATTTTTCATATAAAATATATTTTTTTCCATATGAAAACAATTAATTTTTCCTTTGGGAATAGATTTTATTTATTTTTTTTGCCTTCTTCACCTCGTGTTTAGACGTTAAATAGAAATAATCGGTTGTGTAATCATCAATCTTTCTGTCATTTTCGCAACTTCTCTCGAACGGATAATGGAAAAGTCGAGGAAAAACTCGTCGCTTCGGAAACGATCGAAATTTTCTTTTAATACTTTCATCGCGTATAAACCTGTATATATTAGAGTTGAGTTTTCTCTTTTTTTTTTCTCTCTCTCTCTCTACTTTATTTTCTTGTAAATATTTACGCGTTACACGTCGACATAACGTATTTATTAAATATTGAATCGAGTAAATATGTATTATTATTATACGCGTAAATAAATGTGTTTTAAAAATGTAACGTTCTTTTTTTGACGTGCGATTTATTCGATGATTGATAGGCGATATCTTTTTTTTTTAATAATTTTTAAATATTTACACAATTATTCATATAAAAGTTTTTGATATTTTTGTGATATAATAAATTATTCTATCTCTTATTCTAGATTGAGTATGTTGAAATGTCTTATGTTGTAATATTCCGGAAACTATTTGTATGCTATTTTAGTATCCAGATACCTTTTTTTGAGACCTTTTATTCTCTAGACACTCGTTTATTTCTTTTATGGGGTCGATTTCCTATATCTAAGTACGATCGATTTCTTTTTTTTATTATCAAGATTTGATTCGTATTGGCGATTTTGCAATAAAAACGTAAGCGATATTATAAATTAAAAAAAATTGTGATATTAATATCATTTCATATTTATTTTGATTTATAAAGATAGTTTTCAATTATATGATCAGTTTAATTTAGTTATATTTGACTTAAAATTCTTCATTATTTTATTTTTGTTCTAAAAATCTGAAAAAATCTAGGCGAATCTTTATCTTCTTCAAGAAATGTTTTCATTCTTCAATATTCAGAAACAGTGTCCTGAAATTTACAAGTTTTCGGCTGATCGTTGGACTTAAAAAGAAACATATTTATATTGTAATAAAATATAATTTTATATTAAATAATATCTTTAAACACAATATTAATATTATATAATATAAAACAATGAAAAGGTTTGATTAATGAAATCTCATAATTTACGATAAAAATGTATTCAATATTTTCATTTACAAATCAAAATTATTTTTTTTACATTTTAATAAAAAATTTGGCACAGATAAAATTATTATTCGTTTTAATATTATTTTATAAAATAAATTCAAAAAATTTTAGTTGTTGTTTCGAAAAAAAAATTATTCAATATAGAAAATCATATTGTTGTATAGTAAAATTAGAAATTTCCAATGGAAAAATTCAAAATAGTTTTCGTAAAATTTCACTATGATCGTTCACTGTGAAATTGTGTCTTTGATCTTATCCGTCGAAGAAAATTCGGCTAACCTATTGTCGTATTTTCTTTTTATTTTCGCAATTTTAGCTGCGCGATTTCGATTTTCGATCCTTGCGAAGCGATGAAAAGCTAAAACGGTGAGATGACACCGTATAATATATACAAAGAATGAAAAAAATATATATATATATATTGGTATATTTTCGTATAGTGTAAAAGCGAAAAACGAGGCCGTTACGTAATTCAATCGTAGTTTTCGACGTCGTCTAAAAGCCGACATCCCATTCCGATTTTCGCCATTTCTTCTCCCGCATCGTGAAAATCGAGGCGATTTTCATTAGATTTTCGTCTTCGAAACGAATTCGGCAGCTTAGTAATTTTACTATTTACTTTATATCCTGGAAGCTCGCTTTTCGGGATTGGATTCGATGTCGATTTGAAGCGCGGTAAATATTTAACAAGTCTCAAAGGCGACTCGTTTCAGACTTAATTGAAATGCTAGCTTGTTGGCAAACTTTGAGACGACGTTCCTTAACTATTATACGACTACACGATGTATATATATATATATATATATATATATATATATATATATATAAATATTTTTTATTTCATCATTTATTCAAAAACTTCTGAAACTCGATTAATATATAATTTTATTCAACTTGCTCTATAACGTATATAAATTATATATAATCTTAATTTTATTTTGAGTCTTTATATTGACGTATTAATAAAAAAAAGTGCGTTAGATATTTTTATATCGTTAAATAATATAGAATATAATGACTTTGTAATAAAGCTTTTAATAAATCGATATCATGATATTATATTCTAATAGAAGTGGTCTTATTTTTGTCGTTTTATTTTCGTTCATATTATCGATATTAAAATTTATATTGATGCTATTTTATTTCATGTAGAATTTTTCATCATTCACATAATATATGAATATCTTATAAAATTTATCGCTAAATTAAATATTTAATAAATTAAATATATGGCATAAAATGTGAAGATGATTTTTCATATGAAAACTAAAAAAAATAGTGATAAGAGAAATTTTTAAAAATGTGTAAATATTTACATCAAAAGATCTTAAAATAAAATAAAAAATCTTGTATAAAAGAGTTATATTTATAATTATTTTTTTATTTAAAAAAATGTATATTCAGCATTAATTTTTCAGCATCAAAAAAAAATATTTTTATCATCATAATAGACGATTAATTAACAGATTTGACAATTTTCATGTACGAATTTGTGCCATTCGAGCATTTTCATTACAGCTCTCGTGTTTAACGAGCGAAATTTTCCCTTATTTTTTTATATTTAATCCGACCGACAATACGCCGGATTAGTGTTGAATATTTGACATTTTTTTCTCCCCAATTTTTTTTTTAAATTTTAATAAACGATATAAAGCCACATATTAACGTTTTATACGAGAGACCGCTTCGTACGATCGATAAAACGAATATCGCTGCCCCCCCCCCTCCGATTTTTTTCCGTTTTTAATTACAAAACATTAATTATTATAAAGCGTTTATATTTTTATATACATATCTATATATTATTATTATTATTGAATTGTTAATTTAATATAATTTTTATTACGAAAACGTTTCGTCGAAAATATATTGCGATTAATTAGAACGGACGTTTTTAGAAAGACCGCTTAAATTGTGACAGAATAATCTGATCCCGTTGCGTCTCGATTAAGCTGGATCTATACTAATTGTTTTTTTTTTTGGACAATTATTAATATTAATTGCCGTATTTTATTTTCATATATATTATATATTAGTATGGAAGATTACTTCTTATCTGATTACGGTTTGAAAGGATTTTTTTTCTTGAATTCTAGTCCCTCTGAAAGTTTCCTAGAAATATGTAGGATTAAGATTAATCACTGATTAGTTTTTGTCTATGGATTAAAATATAAGAAGAGAATTAATATTATTTTGATTAGTTAGTTAAAGTTATTTTTGTTGTGGAAATTTGCAAAATAATTGATTCTTATATGTTATATAAAATATATAGGCATTAAATTTTTTTTTTGGATTTCAGGATTTCTTTTTATTTAGAATTATATATTTTGTATTTTAATATATGAAAAATTATAAGAAAAGTTCTCTTATCTAATTAATATTTAAGTATATCGTGAAATAAAAATTATTTATTTTAAGTATTTTTTGTTCTAAAATATTTTATATAATCAAGAATAAAAAGCTATTATTAATAGAAAATTAAATATTTAATTTGTTAAAACTTTAACGAAAATATTATAAAAACATACATTCGTTATATAATCATAATTAAAATATTAAATAAAAAAACGTTTAATTTCATATAAAATAATATATTGTGATATAGTAAATTTCGTATAAAAAATTTAACATTATATAGTGGCAAATTATAAATCGTGAGTACAACCAATTATCACGAAACCACCACAGTAATTTATGTCATAATTGCCCATAATTACACACACACACACATTTAAATAAAATATATAACGATCAACAGTGCAAAAATAAAATGAACCGAACAAATATATATATAATATAATCGTCGGAATTCGTGTAGCTGTTAGTTATATTTTATACGCCGGTTAAAATAGAACCGTTTACATTCTGTCACGACTCGTCTGACATTTGACCAACCTTCTGAAGTTTCAGAATCGACGTCGTTTCATGCACATATATAAATTCATATCTATTTATACGTATATATATATATTTATATATATATATATATATACATCTACATATATATATATATATATTGCAACGACCTAAATAAACAGAGGTACTGTTAACTCACCTTGACAGTGAATCAATTAAAAGGCCAGCTGAAACCGTTGCACATACTCGACCTTCTGAAAGAATCGATAAAACGACCACTATTCTATTTCACGATAAAAATTATAAACATCACATATAATTGTTTAGTAATTTTTAATTTTCGTTCTAATTATTTTAACGATTGTTACATGTATATTTGTGTCAATTTTACAGTACAAAATTATTGTCTCATATTTTTATAAACACGTATATAAACTATTTTGAGCATTTTATTGTTTTAAATTAAAAAGTAATCGTAATTTTAATACGTGAAAACGCATTAATATATTTTTTTAAATGTGGTATATTTTGTCTGTTAATAATAAATAATATTTTATAAACGATAATTAAATTATTTAATATTATAGTACTGATGTAAATATTCATATGTTATTCATAGAAGTCATAATAATAAATCGATAATATTATATATTATTTTAATATATAATTTTATGCATAATATTATTATTATTAAATAATGAAAATTCAAATATTTAGTATTCACAATATATATATATATATATATATATATATATATATATATATATATATATATATATATATATATATATATATATATATATATATATATATATATATATATATATATATATATATATATATATATATATATATATATATATATATATATATATATATAGTGAATATAAGTCAAAGTAATTCAACTTATATAGATGTTGTGCAATAGACAAAGCCTTCAAAGACAATATATACACGTTTAAACTATAATATAATGCATAGGTGTGTCTTCAATATAAACACACACACACACACACATATATACATAAATGTATCATATAATATGTGTAAGTGTTAATTTCAAGGTTCGACGATAATTCAACCCTCGTTACGGAGCTGAGGTCGTGGCAGCGTAAATGCTGATCATCTGAATTTAACTTAATAAGGCTTTAACACAATTTTGCGAAATGTACGCGGAATACTCGCAAAACAATGTTCTAAAACCCTTAATATATATATATATATATGTTAAAATGCAGTGCTTCTCAAATGTATAATATAACTAGAAATATAATCATTGTATTGTGTAAAAATTTAATTATTTGGTTGTTAAAAAAATACAATTGTATCTCGTATTTCCAATATATTATGTAAGCATTGAATATATGGTATTGGCAATATATGTCATTATAATGGCATATTAAACAGTACTATGAATGTTACAAAACGTGTATGGTATATATGTTACCGATAATTATTGTTATTGCATTCGATATATTATTAATTGTATGATGATAATAATAGTGGTATTTATATATGTATATAAATTTCAACATATATAATGTCTTCTACACATTCATGTTTTATTTTCATATAAATAAGATTGTTTTCTTGAAAGAAAATGATTTCAAATATGTAAAATATATACGATAGAATAATGTTTTAATTAGAAATATAGAAAAAAATATATTTAATTTGTAAAATTCATCAAGAAAATAGCGAATTTAATGAAAAAATAATTTAACAAATATACAAGTTTTTCAATATATATTGCTTTGGATCTAATCAATATAAATTAGTAAATTAAGGTGTATTTAATGTAAATATTTATTTATATATTAAAAATATGAAATAATTATTTATTAAATATATTTCATAAATAATTGGAAATTTATTAATTTTATAATGAAATTTAGTTATCAGAAATTGGATAATTTGAACGATATTTGAATGAATATCGTAATTATAATAAAGAAGCAAATCACATTTTGAAACGTTTTCGGCATTGAAATAATTTATCAATTTAAACGAATCAGTGTATAAAATTTATAAATCGCTGAAGCGTCACTTCAATATTGCGAAATTGAAACTAGAAGGTCAATTGACACCGCGAATCATCCCCTATAGAATAATTTGTTCGGAATTTTCCTCTCTTAAACAGTGAAAGCGGACATTTTCGTCTTTGTATAAAAAGAGCCGTTTCAATTTCAACTCAGGACGTCCTTTGACAGGATTAAGGACCGATAAATCGTCCTTTCTGCCCGTAAATGTATTTAATTCAACGATTTCAATTCGTAATACCGATTAATATGAAGCAATTGAGAATCGCGAATGAAAAGGAAAGGAAAAAAAACCTTTTATATTATCATACGTATAAATATATATATATTTTTTATATATTACGCTTCGTTGAACGAAAATCGAAATTAATTATTTAATTTTAATTAAAATAAAGGGTGAATATGAAAGAAAACGACGCAGCGATGGCGTTTTTGTAGTCTATGAATATTTCACTTTGCTTTTAGCGTTTGAAGAAAGTGAGGCAATTTTCTTCGAAGCGAAATCGTGTTTAAATAAATAAATAAATATAAAATAAATGTATAACACGATAATAATAATAATAACTATATTTAAATTAATTCAGTCCGTCTCTTCTCATCGTCCAAAATTTCGTTTTTACCCCTTGAATGAATTATAATACTTTTAATCAATTCTCCGAATTCCGTTTCGTTCAAATTAAGTCGTTTCTATTACGTCACAAGTTATTTGTTAATAATTTATGTATTGTTAAATTTATCTAGAAAATATCATATATGATATGATTATTGAAATATATTAATATGAAATTATATTAAATAAATTTAAAAATTGAATACAGTATAATATATACCTAATTATTATTTTGTTATAAATGAGAAATTTGGCCTTAAGATCGCATGTGGCCTTTGAGCTAACAACTGCGGCCTTTTATAATCTTGTGTAATTGTGATATTTCTGTGTTTTGCGAATGCAGATTTTTTTTTAAGTTAATATTTTCACAATCAACTTATCGACGTGTTTCACATGCTTGCTTTTTTTTTTTGTTTAATGCGGCTTTCATGAAAAGTGGCCTTTAAAAGTAAAAAAGTTTACCTTCCTTGTTATAAATATATATATATATATATATATATATATATATATATATATATATATTTACATTATTATTATTAATATAATTGCAAATTAGACCACGTAGTATTACAAAATAAATGATACTTCATCCGATATTCAGACAATGTATCAAAAATAATGCTTCCTTTGATGTTCGCATTGTATTTTATTTATTCCTTTCATTAGAAATCTTTTGCGTTTGCTGAATAATAATAGAAAAATGATATCAATCACGATATATATATATATATATATATATATATATATATATATATATATATATATATATATATATATATATTGGAATGACAATATTGTACAGACAGTTCGGATAATATTCAAATATAAATTTATTATTTAATTATGTATATATAGTATAAAATGACTATTGTTGTTTTAGCCCTTCTAACTCAGACCATTAGTGAAAAAGCCTCCATTGTTTAACTGTCAAGTCTATAGTTCGAAACGGACCTTAATAAACAACGTCGTGTTAAGTAAAAAGTTATACCGGATTTCTATATAATTGTTTCAAAATTCAAAAATGTGTAAAAAATTAATCATGCATATTTCGTTTCTCATAATATAATATATTATAAATAGAATTTAAAATATAAATTATTATTTTTTATTATATATAATATATATTATATGGAGATATCCATTGATTTTTCTCATAGAAACTATGTCATCTTTGTAACAATTGAATGGTTGAATCGATAAATTCTTACGTACATTGAGCTATTCATAAAGGCGAAAGTTTAAATACGTATTGTCTATACATATATATTAATTAATAAAATTTATAATTTATAATAATACATGATATTTTTTTATATAAATAATATATATGAAGATTGGACGTATAGACGTATAAAATACATTTGAACTAATTTTCAGTAGATCTATCAGTTTTACTCTTTTATATATTATTTTAAAATCAGAATTTTGTCTGTTGAAATTTCAATCGGGGGTTGATTTTTAATTAGATTATGACGTTAATGTTAATCGTTTCGGCAAATTCGTAATTGTGGATGGTTTCTGGCATCCCATATATAAAAGCACACATGATCGATTAACACAAAATCACCCTTTGAATGCGAGCATTCGACTATAAATTGTATCTTTTGTCTGTGTATTAAGTTTGCATAGAACGTTCTATTTTATGGTGTGATCTCGTCTCTCGGATGAAAGGGTTATTTTTCTTTATTGCGAAAATATCGCCCGTTTTGTTAAAAGAGAAACAGCGAACTGAATTTTATCGTCGTCATCTTATTTTAGCACCCTTTTTCCGAAAGTGGAAAAATTGATACGCATATTTTTTTTCCCGTTTTCATTTCGTTTTTGTTCTATTCTGCGAAATCGCTTCAGAAAAATATAAGTTTTAATACGTACTTATATTATCAAAAATATTTTATGAATATATATAATGAGTTTTTTTTTTATAAAACTTATAAAATATATAATAATTAGTGTGCCTTATACGAATAATTTTTGAAAATATGCGGCATCTGATGTGTCTTGTCAAAATATGTTATTTTCTGAAAACGATTTTGAAAATTATTTTTGTAGCAAATTTTTGTTCAAATATCACGTTAAAATATATTATTTTTTTTGTAAAGATTTTATATTAAATTATGCATTGAGACATAGTTTTTCAACAGAACTATAACGTTTTTAAGTATTTAATTTATTACCAATTTATTTTTTTAATTATCATATTTCAAATTTTGATTTTTTTTCTATTATAATAATTGTTGAAAAATAATAAACAAGTTACCAATATATTTCAGAATAATTATTTCTACGTTTAAATTGATTTCACAGTTGCGACGGTTAAAATCTGCCGCCATAATTAAGATGCCGTGTTTGATTTCAGACCCAAATAATTGTTTCACTCACAAATTATTATCAGAATTGAATTCGCAAAATTCGCATTTCCGCTTTTCCTTGTATAGAGCCTTCGTAAAGTCAAACCGAATTACGAATATATATATATATATATATCAAAATGTATCGAATCAATACGCAGAATCGCTCTAATAATCCGATACGATATTAAATAAAACACGTATCGTATTTTCATCTGAAACATGTATTATTACATAATAAAATGACGTATAAAAATAATGAAAATATCAATTTTTCATTCAATAGAATCGTACGTATTTATTTGAACGTGTCATTTTTGCGTATTTTCCCCTAAATCGAACCGAATAAACGCCACATTTTGCCGTTTCTTTCGGTTTTTGTCTCACATAAATTCGACCAGTAATGACAAGACGGGAAAATGCGGCGAAATAAAAAGAAAAACTAGGAAAATTGTCCTTTCTTCTCGTTTTCTGTCTTTGCTTTTTATTCTTTTTATTTTTCTTTTTCTATTTCTTCTTCTTCGGCCGAATGTCTTTGTCAGCCGAAAAAGTTGACGGGCTGCCGCTGAATTTATGTTCTTACTTCGAACCAATGTCATATTTTAATCGGTTTTGTTTATGAATTATTGTCGTTATTTATTATTTAAAACTATAACGAAAACATATATTGCAAAAAAATATCTTATACTATTTTTTTTCATATATTTATAAACGACTTTTTAATATTCATGTTCATTTTAAAACTGAGATTAGTTTATTTTTATCGTATTTAAATATTTTGTTCATATATTTTTGATTCAAATGTAGAATTGTTCAAAAGTTTTTTTAGTATATGGAGTTTAGTATAATAAAGTTTTTCAAAAATATATATCAAATCTAACTTATCAAAAATTGTTTTCCCTAATGTAATTTAATTTTTTTTTACCTTTAAATATCTATATTTTATTATTTTTTACCTCTATCTATATTATTATAATAATCATAATAAAAATATCTACAAATGTTATAAAACCTTGAAAAAAAGTAAAACTTTTCAATATAAATATTTATTTTAAATATTAAAAATCTTCTTCGAGCGTTATCATAATTTTTTATTTTCGATCTGATGGTTCTAAAAAGAAACCTGAACTCTTTCCAAACCATTTACACAGATTACGGATCTAGGATACTTTTCTAGCAACGCAAAGAGACTATATTTAAAATATAGTCTACTATAGAATAGACTATATTTTAATGGGGTTTCTCGTGACCCGGTCGAAGTATTTGAGTTTTCTCGATTTAATGGACATCGAGAGTACTTTTTGCTCAATATTAAATCTTTGATGTACCTTTATATTGGATATATAATATATTAAATTTGTAATTTTCTTCTATCGAATCTCATCTAGATATTTTAAATATATCAAAATTTATATTTGAAACATTTTTCTATATTAAAATTATGTTTAAGGTCAAAAAAAAAATTTTTTTTTTCACCCCACGAGATTTCAACGTGAGGTGATAACAATTCAACCTATGTATATTATTATTCGAAGGTGAAGCGATCTTTTGGGAAATCGAACTTCGATAAATAAAGATTGCGCGATTCTTTTTTCTTTTATTTTTTTTCCACCCACCACCCCTACCCCACTGTTCGTTTTCTTCTACTCGATTTTTAAACTCCTAAAATCCACCCACTTCTACCCACTCATCCCCGTTAAAACCACCCTTATATTTTGTACGCAAAATGGCAAAGATAATCTGAGGCCCGTTCGTTGTATACAAGTTGTTGTTTGTACAAATGTACGACGAACTTTGTCATCAAACCGCTTTAACTCGGCGGGAACATTAATAAATATATGTGTATTTGTTCTACAACACTCAGAGTCGTTAAAGCGGGCACATTTCGAATTAGTAGGGTAAGCGTCGTAAAATTTAAGGGTTCGTAGATACGCCGATATGGGAATAGTGCAAAGTGAAATCTTAGAAAATTTTCCACTGTTTTTATTTTATAGTTTTCGCTGCGTTGGCGATTTTTCTTTTTTTTTCTGCACGTTTTCAGTCGACGCGTTAAAATTCGTATACCATTTTTAACGGTTATACGAAAACGTTTTTACGGCGCGACGTTGATTAGGCAGTCGTTATTGAAAATTATACGATAAAATTACGACCAACTAAATAGTTAAGATTCTCTTGATGGTCGTGTAGGTGATGTGGTTGTTAAGTGTTTCGGGATTAAATTGAACTCACATGTTATACATTTATATATATAAATTTTTGTACTATATACGTAGATCTGATGATTGGTTTTATTCAATATTTAATAAATATTATTTACTGTTTTTTATGAAAAAAAATATATGGATATATATATATATATATATATATATATATATATATATATATATAAATACAATTAAATATAGTATATCGTATTTATCTTTGTTGGCTTATTTATAAACTATTATATTGTATTTTGCTGTAAGTGCTACAGTATTTATTGCAGATTTAATTTTCTTTCAAGAAAATATATTTTCTGTGTGCATTCAGTTTTAAAGACTTGACCCAATAAAAACGTGAATTATTGTCACGAATCTCGTGTTTAGAAATATTTACAGCACTACTAATTTAATTTCTAATTAAATATCTAAAACATTAATATTGTATAAAGAGAAAGATTGTTAAAATATCGTTTATTGTTTCGATTCATTAGTGTAAATTGGACATTTCTTAAGATTGTAAAAAGGGAATTAAACGTTAGCGAATGAAAACTCTGAGTTTCAATTTATATATATCGGGTGGAATTCTTGGAAAAACACCGGAAGGATTAAACTGAAGCACGACAAAAGTGTATTTAATATATATATATATATATATATATATATATATATATATATATATATATATATAAGGGTATGTGTAGTATGTCACATGAAAAAGGACAAAAGGCTCAATTTATACGAATTGCAATTTTCTACGACGGCACAAAATTTAATTCACTAGCTCCTAGATTATTTTCAATATGATATTATTCTTTGTGTGTGAAAGAGCGTCTGAATGTCGTGTTTATTTCAGAAGCGGTTATTTCGCAGTACATAGTCAATTTCCACGCGAGGAAATGAAAATCTGGCGCTCGGGAAGAGTTTTCCGAATCCGCTAACCGCGGCCTTGTCAGATGTGAGAGTAGTAGGAGTCGTCTGCCGAAACTCCCATTTTTCCTACCCTCGATACGAAATGGTTTGGGGGATAAAACCTCATCCCTTTTGCCGTTTTGTCAGATAAGGGAGGACAGGAAAGGGATGAGAATTTAGGTCACGCCGTTACACTGCCAAACATCGAGCTCGGTTCAGGGGAGGTTTCGTTCTGGGCAAAAAGGAAAGGGTAACGGTAGGTTATATAGCCCTGCACTAATGGCTCAGAAGTGAAGGGGTATGAGGCGGGAAAGGGGCTAGGCAACATTTTACGTCAGGGCTTTCCAAACTGGGTGTCGCCGACACTATAAATCCAACCGTTTTTAGGATGCCATAACTGGACTAGTGCGTCGGCAATGGTATTATTTTACGACAAAAAAAATCATTGACGCTGTAAACTTTTAGAACTTTACGTCCGTTTATATTGTTGTTGTTTTTTTTACGATTATATTTACAAAATGATGGTTGTAATTTCGGTCACGATTTTCATTCCGCTCGTATTTATCGATATTCGATTTTCACGCGTTTAATGATATATTATATGGACATGAAAACGTATTACATTACATTAACACGTAATAATAATGTATATTATATACAATAATAAAAGTTATTTGTATGAAAAAAATTAGATATTTTAAGTATATAGATTTTAATTCGAAAAAAGGTTGAGAACGCCTGATTTACACATAGCTATTCCATTTTTGGACAATTCTGCTTTGAACGACTTAATTTATGCTCATGACTCTTATATTGCTAACGTCAACGCTACCACGTAACAAATTGTGCGAGACCAGCGTTGAAATCTCTTAAGTTATATATATATATATATATATATATATATATATATATATATATATATATATATATATATATATATATAATATTTCTTCTTCTTTTCGCAATTTTCTTCCCTTTTTTGTATTAAATCGAGTGCGTAATTTTTAGTCATATAATATCAGGGCGCGTCATTTATCTCGAGAACGTTTAAAATACGGTCGTTATTATTATTATTATTATATTTAGATAACATTTTAGATTAATTTTAATATTATTTTTTATGTATTATATTATATTACTGAAATTAAAATAAATAAGTCGAAATGTGATTTATGAAAATTTTCATAAATTAGTATTCACCCGAATACAATAGATGCCACTAATTATTAATTATATTTATTTAACATGAATAAATTATGATTATATTAATTTAAAAAAAATAAAAGTAATTTAGTTAAAATTTTGATTTTTTGAATAAAAAAAAATAATTAAAAGTATATAAAATCTTCAAATTGATATTATTGAAAAAAAAAACATTCTTGAATTCTATAAAAATTCTATTGTTTTTTTTAGATATAAATAATATCAATAGAATTTTATTTATATAAAAATATAATAGAAAGATATTTTTTATACAATGTATACATTCTTCTAAATAGATCAAAGAGATTTTCTTGTCTATTTTAGATAATAGAAGTTATTTTCTTTCCATGATATTCTCAAATATATATATATATATATATATATATATATATATATATATATATATATATATATATATATATATATATATATATATATATATATATATAATTCGAAAAATGTCTGAAAATTGTTGAATCATCTTAGTGCTATTCGAGAAAAAATATAATATAATTTATATATATATATACTATATATATGAAAAATATATATATATTTATATGAGAAAAGTCATAGAAATAAATCGTTTTTACTTGTAGCACGCGAATTTCTTATATATAATATATGTGCAAGAATTGTTGCACCTGCTTTTGTGCAATGAAAAATGTGCGATTTCCTCATACCGCCGGAAAATTGAAAAGCTGCACGAAAATATGACAAAGTGAATATTTCACATTTTTCACAGTACTAGAAATACGAGTAGAATATGATTTTACTTTATATACGCACATACACACACACACACACGTTTGTGTGTATGCGGATGTATATGTGTAGGTATATTGAATTTTTTTTTTATTTTTGCCGCATATTTTCAGCTGAAAAGTTTGCATATACCATTGTTTTTTTTTCTGTTATTATTACAGTCGTTCGCGAAGTTTTAAAAATGTTTAAAATTTATGCATTTATTCGATTTTGCATGCATAAAATAGGAAAAATTTTGGACGAGCAGAATGTTAAAGTTTGTTCAACTTTTCCTCTTTTTTTTTTTTAAAGAAAGTCATTTAATGATATTCAAATATAAAATAATCGTATTGAGACTTTAACTTAAGTATCGCGTATTACGTTTGATTTTTATTTTAAATATATTTTATTAAGAATCACTCATCGACTTTGTTATTATTCAATTTATTTTCAAAAATCATATCATAATTCAATATAAATGTATTTCAAATAAGTTTACTTAAAATAAGAGGGTTCTAACTTTGTTTTTATTGTATGTTTATAATATGAATAATTTATTTATATATAGATTTTAGATATTTTATAAAAAAATAACTATTGTTTAACATGTTATATATTTATAAAATTTATTTATTTATGAACAATATTTTATATTGTTAATGAATAATATTGAAATTGAATCCAAACTTTAAGCATAGTTTTAATAATGAAATATGGTTTATAATCGTATTGATTTATATTGTATTATTTTTTTATACGATACAAAGTTAACAAATCTATATTATTCGAATCCGAATATATAAATTTATACGATATTAAAGTAAAAACATCGCATTTAGGCTGAAGTTTAACGCGGGGCGTTGCGAACGAATTAAATTGTATAATTATTATAATATGATATTCGGGTGTCGTTAATCTTCATTAGAGCGTTATGAAGATAAGCACAGTAATCTAGTAAATTGATAGGATTATAATTACTCGATGTAAATGTCTGGTGCCACAAATTCGATGAATCCATTTTCGGATGTCGATACGGCTCCATATATCAATCTCCGTTCGGTTAAATTTAACTGACGGAGTTAACGATCGGAAGAACGCTTTCCTCCATACAATCGAATTATTGAGATAATTAATTGAGCAAAGCGCAAATCACAATACACGAGTAAATAAAGCCTCCGACGGGGGCTTCGAAGCTCATCTTTTCAATCGTATACGTGTTTTTAATTGTATACTTGAATTTATTTTTTAATTTTAAAATTAAACGATAATCATTAATTCTTATTCATTCTATTTTTTTTTATTAATAAAAAATATTATTATTAATTTTATATTGATGTATCTCTAGTTAAAATGAATTAAAATATTATTTAACTATATCATTTTTCTATGTTAAAATATTTCACGTTATATAATATATAGATAATGTCTTAACTTTATACTATATATGAACAATTTTCTCGTTTCTTTTTAAGGAAAAAAATCTGAATATTTTTTTTAAAGATTCATATTTATTCCGCGAAATATGAATATTAATAAAAAAAGAGAAAAATTTGCATGAAAAGCAGAAAAATTTCAGAACAAAACCTTGTATTCATGTTTAAATATTGTAATATAAAATGAACGAAAAAAGCAATATATATATATATATATATATATATATATATATATGAAAATCCATATTTTTTTGAAGGGCAAATTTGTTTTATTTATCAATTTATAAAATGTATTTTTCAATCTATTAAGTGTATTTATAATCGGTCCCACGACGTTTATTCTCTAGATAATGTTATCTAGTAAAAATGGTAAAAATTTTCTCAGTGCAAAAGAAGAAAAAAACACACAAGAAATATCGTGAAAATTTAGAAAGAAAACGGAATTTACTCGGAAAAATGTCTGCAATTTTTTACTCGGCATTATAGCACATATCAATTTTCATTTTCAGTCATAGCGTATTTTGCGTCCATCTTTTTCTAAACTTTTCCAACCTTCGTCGAAATTAATTTATAAATGGAATTATTTTTAATCTATAATGTCTATTTTTATAACACAAATAAATCGTCGATTTCATAGCTAGTTATAAATACGATTATTAATTTTTATAATCAAAATATTGATTCATATTTTTACAGAATATTTGAATATATTTTAATATAATTTATATCAAGTTTATTATATTAAAAAAAATAAAATATTAGGCATTTATCTTTTTTATGGCTCTTTTAGAAAATATTTTTGATGTCAGTTTTTCTTAGTTTACAATGGAAAATAGTAATATATTATTATAAATATGACGTTTTTTTTTTGTTGATACCATATTTTATTTATGATGAATAATATGTTTTATCTTACATAAAAATCAATACTACTATTTATTTTGTGTTATAGTAAATAAAAATATTATATTTTCTTTATTATTATTATAGTACAAATAAAATATATACGATTGCATTATAAAATCCTGACATTTTCATTCAAATTTCACTCTGCATTATAATTCGAACGTGCTAATTAAATAACAGCAAAATTTCGAGAGTTTTCATATAAATAATATAAATCTACATTTATTACAATTCACAGAGCGAAACGTTACAAAAACAATTTCATTTTTAATGCAAAAACCATAAAAAAAACACGAACGAAAAGGAAACGAATCGTTAAATTTCAGATGCGGTTTACGATTTTCCAACGGAAATTTTCGTTCAATAATAATAATAATAATAATATAGAAAAATTTCGTCAATAATGCAATACTTGGACATGAAAATTTTCCTTCCTATTTCCGTTCGATATAATATATTTTTCAATATTTAACACTGACAAAAAAATAAAAAGAAATAATAATATAAGACCACGTCCGTTGAAAATGTACTAGGGGCTGTAGACAGTATAAATTGAATAGGGGTGGTTTTGCGACTGTGGGTCGGTTCATAAACAGGCAGAAATGTCCTTAATAAGGTTATACAGCTGCCCGTAATTCATGCGCCCTCCCGCATCGGACTTTTCATGCCTCGGAGCCGAATTCGTGATTTATGGACCGTCAACTTCCTTTGTTCTCGAACGCGCATATTCTTTTTTTTTCTTCTAAAAAAAAATATAAAAAAATAAAATAAAACTTGGGGGGAAATATCACTGCGGATAGTAAAAAAGGGGGATAAAAATAGTAGTATTATATTATATATATATATATATATATATATATATATATATATATATATATATATATATATATATATATATAATATATGGGAATAAATGTCGAACGTAGCTGAATATATACTTGTATAATAAAAATGAGTTTGGTTTCTGAAAATTTTCTTTTTAAATAAAGTGAAATGGAACGAAATGCGTTCCATTTCTCTTCGATTTACGTTAATTATGATACTCTCTATATTTATGTAACCGTTTTTTTTTGCGTTTTTAATTAAGTTCGATGTATATTTTTAATATATAAAATTATAAAAATGATCTTACTGATATTTTTTCGTCTCTTTATATAGAATTTATTAAATGTGAATATATATTATTTCATCCTTGTGATTCATATTTAATTTTTTTCTAAATATTATACATTTCAGTTATTCATTTATCCATAATTTTTTTGAAAGTTTGATTTCGAAATTAATAAATAGTTAATAATTTAATAAATGTTTCAATCAAAATAAACTTATGCTGAAAATTTTCTTATACAAATTTTAAATAAGAGTATATTTAAATTATAACAATTTACTTTGATAAAATTTTAACTTGAAAATTTTGAATTAGTTTCGTGAATATAAATAAATATTTATTATTTAATTTATATAAAAATATTTATATGTTTTAATAATATTTTTTTTTATTTTATATCCGTAATATAGAAAATATTTCTATTTCTAAAACATGCCAATCTAAATAAAATATATATAAACATGCCAAGCTAAAGTATACAATATTGAAATTGAAAAACTTTTAAATGTCAAGTACAGACTTTCAGATTTCTATATCCTGTATCTTTGATATGAATATTAACAATTTTCATCTATATTCATATATATTTATATATATATATATATATATGTGTATTGTATATATATATATATATATATATATATATATATATATATGTGCATGAAATTATAATTATTATATAATTCGTTGTATTTCTAGTATTTCATTATGAATTTTTCCTTATAATTAAACAAGAATAATAGCCTCAAAGATCTCTAAATTTCTTTGTCGGCTTTTAACGTTGTAATCCTTCTATCTACGACGAGTCAGAATGGAGAGTGCTGGGTCTATATTAATGAGCTTCTTACCCTTAGGTGACAACGCAAAGCACGAAACACGTGAAAAGGGGATTAAACCTAGGCCTTCTGGAGCTTAAGGCGGCTTATCAGCCTTTGCTCCTCCGCGACTCTAATACTAACAGACAAAGATGATTACTGAAAATTTGGATCGTGAAAATTTTTCAGGACGTATTAAAACTTAATTACAATCGGTGAACTTCATCCTTTTTCTATTTTTTTTTAACAAACTATCCTTGCTCTTTCTTTTATTTACGTTTCGTTTTGATTGGATTGTTTGTATAAAAACTTTTTATTTTCGTAGACTTTTGTGCCGCTCGTTAAAGGACTTATGTGAAATTTGCGTCCTTTTGTTAAAAAAAGAGGATTCTATTTGTCGTATAATTACTCTTTCTCTCTCTGTGTATATATATATTTATTTAAATATAGAGAGTGTTTTGCTGAAATACTGTTAAATTTTCAGGGCTTTTCATTCGTAATGACCCATCTCATATTCTAATTCGTTGATTTTGAATGGACTTGACATATAAGAATATCCAACTTGAGTGCAAGATTAATAATTTTAGTATGATATTTTGAAACTTTGAAACTTTGAATTTTGATGCTGTTGTCAAAATTAAATTTTACATATATATTACACTTTCTGTGAATGATTTGATAAATATCCAATAATTTTATTTTCATTTAATTTATATATAATTGATTTATTTTATGATAAAAAATATTATATAATTATATTTTAGTTATTATTTGAAAATTAAATATATATATATATATATATATATATATATATATATATATATATATATATATATATATATATATATAATAAAGGTTAAATGAAGTAATTTTAAGAATTAAGTTATCCAAATTGTATTAAAAAATTAAATCAAAATATTAATTTGTAAATACCTATAATTCAATTTAAATATTTTTACGACATTCTAAGCAAAGCTTTCATATTTGAATTTTGATATATTTTTTTTACATATTTAATACATCATAATTCTTAAGTAATATATATTTTCAATTTTCAAGTTTTTATATAATGATATAAATACATAGTTTATATTCATACAAATATGCTAGTACTCTATATAGATAAAAAAAATAGTGTTTTATACTGAATAGTCATATTGTTCTATCGCAATTTCGAAACAAAGTTTAAAAGCTCACTTTACAAAACGCGAAACAAGACACTTTACATTTCCACATTTATTATATAATATGATACACACAAACGTTTCATTATGAAAGAAAAATAAAATCCGAAAACAAAAGTTCGTTTAATTAAAACTTTTGTCTTTATATATTTTTTTAAACGTCGTCGGTTAATTCGTGCTGTGCGCGCGCTTTTCTTTTTTCCTTTCTCCTTTCTCGGTTCGGAAAAAATAAAGTTTAATCTTTCCGGCCGTCGGAAAACGCTGCGAAAATTTGTTCGAATGTTTAATTAACTCGCACACACGTGTATATGTGGTATGGTTTTATTATATATATATATATATATATATACAAATATTTTTTATTATTTATTTATTGCAGTGGGAAAATTCCGAGCGCGCTTTTCCGATTTTTCCATGATTGATTTTTTGCGTTTCGTTCGTTGTTTGTCTTTATTCAAGCGAAACGAAGCGCATTTTTTATTGAAATATTTAAAATATATATAAAATTCTTATATAGTTATAAAATTTTTGTATTTGAATATTTTAAATTAATTTATATATTCTAAGGATAAATCTAAACATTTAAACATAATTTTTAAATATTCACTTTTTATCTGAATTCCACAAATTTGATTATTTAAATGTGAAAAAGTCGTATATCAATACAAAATAAATTATTTTATTCATATTAAATATTTTTATATTACATTCTTTATAATTAATGATTTGAAATCACTATTAATCATTTTTATTATTTTTTTTGTTACAGGTATGTGCAGTTTATTCTAATTTATATTGAATAATCCTAAGGTATCATTTTGACTTTAAGGTACTGTAATATTTATTATAAAAAAATCTAATTTCATATTAAAAATTACATATTTGATTATGTCCAAAAATAAACTTAATTTAATATTTTAAAAATTAACTTATAATAATTTATACTACAAAATTATACTACAAAAATACAAAATTTATACTACAAAAATATTCGAATTAATCAAAAATATTCGAATTAATAGTTTTATACTACAAAAATATTCGAATTAATTTCATTATTAGCGACATATAGTGTAATTGAAAATATGCATACATGCGAAATTATATATTTTGTTAAAAAATCGACGAACAATAATAGTAATAAACACAGAACTCTATTTGATCGTAAATAATAAACCACATTACAGATCTGATTTCGTGTCATTTAACATGAAAGCCACTAACATAGAATTGAATTATTGATGCATTAACTCACAATGACGGGGTTATTGGATTGCGTCGAATATTCTGTTCATATATAAATAATGTAATACTTCGTTTATCATTCATTACTATATATATATATATATATATAATTTTTTTTTTCATTATATATTTTATCTATTTAATCTCAGCTTATTACATTGTATTATAAGATTTTCTTTTAAATCTTGAAATGATAATTTTCAGCAAAAAATATATATGTTTAGTGTTCCAAACGAACGATAACTGTTTGCGAATCGTCGTTTTAAAAATAACCAACCCTCACAGCAATTACTGTAATGCAAGATTAAATGGAAAAATCACGTTTTCCCGTAGAGTTTTCCCCGTCATATCGGCGACACGTAACGCAGATTGCATTTTCCCGACGGTTTTTCCCGAAGACGTAGTCAGCGCGACTTTTCCGCGATAGAATCGTACACAATTATATGAATTTTCCGATACGTTTTCTGATTGAATCGTCTTCGTTCTTTTCACGAACGCCGTTTACGTTATGCTTTCACTACGGAAAATCGTCATTTTACCACAATATTTTATATATTTATAAATAAATATATATATATATATATATATATATATATATATATATATATATATATATATATATATATAGATACGTGCGTAATGTGGACGCGTCTGAAACTCGATAATGGAAATCGCCTTTTACAAAGAACAGTCGGAAACTCTAGAGTTTTGTGTCGAACGGATATTTCGAAATTGGTCAGTTTTCAACTACAAAATTGAGTTGAAACTCCGATGTTATTTAACATTCGGAAAACTAAGTTATACAATAATAATATCAATAATATTGCGGTTACCGCAATTTCATTTCCAAAATTGTATTGTTCATAATCATTTTTATAAACACATAAAATTATTAATTTGACGCGTTCAAAGTTTATTTTATATCGCGGTTAAGTAATTTACAAATATTTTCAATACAATTCTATATATTGAATATAATATAATTTAACTACAGTACTATAAATAAAAACAATGATAAATATTGTATGATATTATGATTGATTATATAAAATATACACTAGAGAAAATGTGACTTATCTGAAATAAAGTAAAATATTATAAATATATTTTTTTTGCACTTAGTAATTTGAATAACAGAGTGCATTCGTTGGAGCTTGTGTTCTATGTTATCTTATTATCGTCCGTTTCTTGTATTAAAACGCTGACTTTATTTATTGTTTGTCTCTTGGGATCCTGAATTCTCGCTATTTCTTCTATCCTTTTTAGAAGGATACCACGTTAATAATTTCTATCGTGTTTTTGTTGTGAATGTATAATATGACGTATTCTAGTGGGATCCATTCCTTTTACGCGATCTCTTCAGTGCCTTTTCTTTCTTTTTTTTTTCATTCTAAAATTTTGTGTATAATTTGATTTACTATTCATTGACATTTTTGTATATTTAATAAGATGAATATATTACATAATAATTAATTAAAATAATTTTTCTCTATTTTTGATATTGCATATTAAAGAGCTAAATTAATTAAAATTTTTATTATACATTGTTAATGACAAATTATTTAAATAAATTCCATTAAATTTAGTATAATCTTCTTTGATTTAATTCTATAGAGATATACGATTCTTATGTTGAATTTAATTTTTATATTGATCAGTTTAAACCATCTATATATCAATATGAATATTTTTTACATATAAAATTAATAATTATTTGATATAAATTCAAGATAAAAGATTAAACATTGAATTTGATATATTTCAAAATAAAATATCATATATAAAAATAATGTTATTGATAAAATAAATAAATCTGTGTTGTAAATATTTTTAAAATTTTAAGACATACAATTTTAATATTTTAACTCGAGTCGCCAGTTTTAAGTTCAACCATCAAACATAATTCTTTTCAGAATGATTTTAATATCAATGCACTTTTATATATTTCAAGATGAAATATGGATATTTTTTTTATATTACAATTATTGATAAGTTAACTTAGTCAATCAGTATCTGTTGTAATATTCTTTATTGAATCTAGTATATTTTATAAAGTTGTTTTATTCATCGAAAAAAAAAAAAAAAAAAAAAAAAAAATATATATATATATATATATATATATATATATATATATATATATATTAACATTTAAATACGACATTAAAACAAAATTCATTGTAAAACAACCGCAACTTAAATATAGTCCAATCTAAATCCAAAATAAGCACAATTAGAACGTTTCGCACAATCGTCACCGTTTTGACCGAAAGCTCTCGTGCACAAACACATACATTAGCGCACCACGGTTTGAGCACCTGCTCAATAGGCGTGTCTCCGAAAGTCTTCAAGTTTCTCGGCGGTTGTGTCCGTAATTACTCTTAGCAAGTTGTATTCGTCTGCGGGTAATATCACGACGATAGCGTTTAATGAGCCATATCTGAGGTCGGCAAAGGCGAAGGCAACGCCGGTCCACATTTTAGTTTTCCACCCTAAGCTCACACCTAAAACACCCTTCAATTAATATGGCGTGTCTCTGGGTGGTTCGTCCCACACTCCATTCATCCCCCTATATTATATTATATTATATTATATGTAGAAGTGTAGAATTTCTGAAACTGCCTGCCTTTTCCTGCATCGTGAGTGCTCAGCTCAAAGTTTCGAGCACACTTGCAACTTGGGTATCTCGGTTTATAGCACACACTATTATATATAAGACGTATACACTTTCTATTCTTTTTTCTTTCAAAAAAAAACCGATTTTTTTTCGAATTTTATACGTGAAAGCGTGTTGTAATCGTAAACGACATTGGCCACTTCGGCTTATCACATGTTTAAACTTCTCTTCTACTTTTATTGCCAGTTTCCAGTTTAACGTTTAAATCTTTTGTCAGCAGTTTGACGTTATATATTTTATATCGTCGTCTTTTATGGTAACGTTCTGTTTGTTGAAATTGAGATTTTATACAATTTGAAAACTATCTTCATTCCCGTGAATCGGCTATATTAAAACTAACAATAAACTACTGCAGTCAATGAAGGATTTAATTAATATATTTTTAATCGATATTATTCTTCTAAAAACAAATTAAAAATCTATATCTTTAATGATATATTATTTTAGATTTAAAAACGTGCGGCTGTTATATATTATTGTATTGAACAATTTATTATAATATTTCATATATATTCAAGGTTTGCAAAGATGAAAAAAATAGCAAAAATCTTTTGTATATATATTTTTTTCTAACAGTAACTATATGAGGTCAAAACGTGGCCTTTATTCATGAGAAAAGAATATTTTCTAAGAAGAAAACGATATTTTGTAGATACAAGATTGGGTTATATAGTTAAATAATATCAATAAAAATTCGTATATTAGTTCATTTGAGATAAAACAATATCATACACTGTATACTATAATATACGTAAAAAAATCAATATTTTGTGGAACGAAAAAAAAAATATTCTCGTTTCCTCTTTAATTTCTTCATCTCGCGTCTTTTTTTTATATATTTCTTCTTCTTCTTCTTCAGCAGACCACTTCGAGCCTCGTCTAAAAATGCGAAGGATTTATTTTGTCTATCGAAAAAGATGATAGATGATGGAGAACGACGACATGGGCACATTTTCTAGGATGTTACCGTGATAAATTCCCATTCACTTAATGTAGCAACGGTGAACCCTTCGTCCCTCCAGACCCTTCCAATTTTGCAAAGGTTGCTCAAGATAAAACTGCGAAAATTTATTCTGCTCCATCTTCCTGCACCATCCTCGTCCATCCACCATCAATCAAAATCGTTTACAATTTTATTTCTGTCCAGAAACGAAAAGCGTCGAAATGAAAAAAAAATATGATGATGAAAAAGACGATAAGAGTCTCCAAATATATTTATTTTCATTTTTTTTTTCATCCTACACTTTCGCAAAATTTTAGGTCAATTTTCCGTCTGTTTTTCTTCAACTTTCAACGGCGAGGGTCGTTTTTAACGCGGAGTTAATTGAATGTTTTAATTGAACGCTACTGGATTGTTTTCGTTTATTTTTATTTTTATTTATTTTTTTTTCTCTTTCTTCTTGACGTCGTTTAAACGTTTCAGGTTAATTTTAACGTTGAAAAAGGTCGCAGAAAAATGCTAAAGGGCAAAGGAGGGCTTCGGCGATTTTCTTGCATTAAAATGATGGATTGCACGTCGAAAATTTATTATATTATTAAATTTATGCAATTAAAATTATTTTAACATTTTATCTTTATTAAAATACATTCAATGTTATTGAGTCAGTTAATATGAAAGATAAATAGACTTTATAATCGAAAAAATTTCAACAATTAGATTTAAAATTCATTTATAGAATTTCTTGTCTATTTTGTAACTAAATTCTAGAATTAATTTTTAAAAATATTTTCAATATAAAATAATTTTTTTTTCATTTTATAAAGAAATAGAAATAATATGAAATGAAATTACTAGTTTTTTCACTTTGAAAATTATTATACACATACTTTTCATTATTATTATACAGTTAAAATAAATTATAAATAATCATTTCTCTGTTATTCTTTTGTTTTATTTTAATTATTATTTTATATTCTATAATATAAAAAAAACAAAATTTATTTAAATGTAAAATATTAATTTCTATTTTATAAATTAATTGAAATTTTCGTAATGACTTTCAGCAAATTTCAATCTGCGTTATTTCAGCAATATAATAGATTTTTATAAATAAATCTACTACAGATGAATACTTTGAATTGGCGACACGAATATATATATATATATATATATATATATATATATATATATATATATATATATATATATATCGTCTTAAATAGAAGACGCTTCGATCGAACGAGAAAAATAATTGAAAGCTTTTTATTAATATTTCTGTAAGGGGGCGGAAAAACTTTTTCAATATCCGACGAAAGAAGTGACTTTTGTACACGTAAAGTTGAATCGGGTCAAACAATGAGCCGTTTTGTCGAAGGAAAACGCGGAAAAATTAATGAAAAAAAATTAGACTCGTAAAAATGTGTAAATATTAATTTTCGACTCGAGCTTTTTTTCTTACAGCTTTCGCTTTTTTTTTCTTGACTGTCCTGAATCAAAATAGACAAATTTTTCATTAGTAAATCGTGTAACTTTTTTATATTGATATATTAAGTTTTTATTCATTTATTTATAATACATGAATCAAATTTTTTTTATTTAAATAAATAGTATATAATATTATTTTATTAAAAAATATATTTATAAATGATTCAAAATATATTATATTATTGTAATATATTAAATGATAAAATTTAATGACGTATATAATTTTATAGTAAAACTTTAAGTTAAACTAAAAGTTTTATATATTTCAATATTTCGAAGGAACTTTCGTTAGTTTAATCTGATAGTTAAATTTATATATTTTATTATAATGATGTATATTTATATATATATATATATATATATATATATATATATATATATATATATATATATATATATACATATATATATTTATATATACATAACACGATAAATATAATTTTCAAATATTTGAATAAATATTAATTAAAGAATCGAATGGAAAATAATTAAATATAGGCAAAATATTTACTGTTTTATCGTAACGATTTAATCGCTTTAACGTCAAATCGGTCAAAAAATGTTCACGCCCTTTGTTTTTCGTGACGCGTTCGGCCACCGGAACCGGATATTTGTTCCGATTTTCGCCGCTTTTCCGCCGAAATAAATTAATCGTAGAATCCGAACGAAAATTCTTAGCTCTTTCGCGCCGCCGATGAAGTTAACAAGACAAACGAGATTAATTACGTCGCCGCGTATTAATTTCAACGTATTAATTTAATACTCTCGACACATTCAGAGCAAAAACGGGACCTTTACCGCTCCCCCCCCATCCCCCTCGCGCTTTCCTCCAGCCGTTTTTCATTTTGTCGAAGAATTCGAAGCGAGGAAGGCGAAACGGCTCGGATGCTCGTTTTCCAGTGAAAAATTCGAATTTGATTAATTGCCAAAAAGTGAAAATGTATGTTTGCGTAGCTTTTCGAGCTTTCGAAAAGCTGCTTATAGAGCGTATTACGACGCGTGCGTGATGATGGTTTTATGATTAATGGTGTGCGACGAGGATTACTAGTCGCCGAGTTCGATTCCCGTTCGACGACGTGAAAATTTTCATTGAAGATCGTTTGAAAAATTACACCCTTATTATTTGAATATTCTTTATAACTCCAAATTTTTATAATATACTTTAAAATATAATAGGATTTTTAAACAATATATAATTTTATATATTAAAAATAATATATATATATATATATATATATATATATATATATATATATATATATAATATAAAATAAATAAAATATAAAAAAAAATATAGCAAATGTTTAGTATTGTTTCTGCATCGTTAAGTCTCATTCACAGTGTGCGTACTCCAATTTTCTATTTAAATTAAAAATTTTAAATAAATGATCGCAATCAAGTAAATCGCATCCGTGCCGAAATAAAACGGACGATTTCGGCGTCGAATTCACTCGGCGAAAAAACGTTGTTCAAAAAAAAAAATATATATATATATATATACATATAATAAAAATACGAAAAAATTTCTCTCACTCTAAATGATTTATTTCAACCCTTAAGCGTGAGGGAAAGAAAGAAAAGTGAGAGCATCCGAGAAGGTTTACGGCCAAAGTTGACCTTTTACTGTATTCCGACAAAGCGTCTGTGAGTAAAAGGTTTTTATCTTTAAAGGTCATTTTAGTTTATATATATATATATATATATATATATATATATACATATATATGCACTATAAATTTTTTGAAAAGGTCCAAAGATAACCATATAGGGGGGTTAGACGATTATTTTTATTGACATTTTTTTTCACCCTCAATCGGTTCGAATTGCGGAATTTAAACGCACTGTATACAGAAGATCATTTTAGTTCCGTTGACAGTTAACCTAGTGAATTTTGACGTGAATCACATTACGGTAACCGATGAAAAACTTGAAATTAATTTTCCGATTTTCCGACACCGCCGTCCGCTAAAATCCTTTTATAAAGAAAATTGGCGAGAGGGCGGTGGGGGGGGTCGGGTGAAGAAAGAAAATCTTTAAATACGCTTATAATGATCATCAGCCTTAGCGCCGCAATCCGCAAAAGTCTGAATCGAGTTTAACGAGTTTTCGGCTAATTATGTATTTTCAAAGTCTAGTCAATTTCGGGAAGTTAACAATAGGGAGCTTTCATGTTTTGTTTTAATAATATAATTTATATCATGTCAAAGTTTGTTTTGAATATCTGGTACGGATTTGTATTAAATATATTGATTTTTTTTATTATTTTAAATTATATTATTCGTATTTACAATGATGTTTTATTCAAATTATATTCTAAATTTTATTAAATATATTCATATTTATACATGAAATATATGTAAATAGAATACTTGAATATTCTAAAATATTTCATTTTTTAAAAAACTTTGAAAAATCAAAGAATATCCCAAATTTTAGTCGTAATTTGTTAAAAAAAACATATTTTTATTGGCGGTTCAAAAAATATTTTAAACATCAAATTAATTATTTTATAGAACTTCAAAATTCAACATTAAATTCTTTGATTTTGAGTATATATATATATATATATATATATATATATATATATATATATATATAATAAAATATAATTCTATATGAATGAATTAAATTAAAAAATGTATGTTAATTTGAAGTTCAAAAGTTAAATATTTACTAAAAACTGGTTTAAATAAAATATAGAAAATTTAATATTATATATAATAAAGAAATGACGAAAACGTTTAGAGAGATAAATTTTATTTTTTAATCTTTTAAGTTATCAGACATTAATATAAAACGTGCAGATTCAACAAATACCAAGACACAAAAATATTTCATTCAATTATTTTTCACAACAAATAAAATTACACAAAGCATTCTTAAGTCAAACGGAAAATACCCTTATATTTCTTTGATACATCAGAAAACGTAAAACCACACCCTTTACATTGCGTGAGGGGAGGTGGAGATCGGCGGAGGGGGGGGAGGCTGAGGGGTCTCTCTTGAAATTAAAATATGTTTCAGTCAAAGAGGTCTCTTTGTAAATCCTGTATATGAGAACGGGGTGTGTGTGTTGCCTCCTTTGTGTTTACGCTGTGCCACTTGTCCTTTCCGTATCAAATAAAAGCCAAGTTGTCCTTTAGTCCCGGGGATAAATCCTGGACACCCTGCGGTAAATTCCCTTTTTCGTTTCATCGCGACGCCCTTCCTTTGTTACGATTTCGAGTACTATTTCAAAGTTATTCTTATGTGAACCAAAAAAAAAATAAATAAAAATAAATAAATAAATAAAATCGGAAGAAATTGTTGAAATTGCTCTCCGGCAATAATATCGGTACCCTAGGGATTCGGGAACGTCGAATTATTTTATTTCGATAAGGACAATGTTCGAAATGGATTTCGGGATTTGCAGCGGCGATTGTTTCGTTTAAACGGTTCTATTTTGAATCGATTTCACCGTCCAATCTCATTAATCCGTTATAATAATATTTGTACGTTTCGATGAATAACACGGATTGATTTTAAAATATATTCATGTCCTTCGTAATGCGAAATATTATGAAAACATTTTAAAATTTTGTACAAAAATGGCTTCTATTAATATTTTCAAGGACACGTGATGCGGTGCGTCTATCTCATTCTAGCGCATTTCATATTGAACTAGTGTAAAAGAGAAGGTTATACAAGCTGTCAACGAAGTAATGAAACCGTTATTTTATATAAATTAAAAATATCACATATCGTAAATAAAGTTCAATATAACATGCAATTTCAATTAAGACAGTAAGTCTTTTTTTTAATAAATATATTATCAAGAGTATTTTTGAAAAATATATTTTTTGACTAAGCTTAAAAAAAAAGAAACATTTCTATTCTGATAATGTAAATTTTCTAAATGTTAAAAATCAATTGAATAATAAATCTATATTTGGAAGACTATCAATTTTGAGAACTGGCGAAAATTTATGGTAACCGTTCATAAAATTATTAACAACAAATTGTTAATAAAATAAAATAAAAATGATGTGTAAAAAAAAAACGTTATACGCCTTGTAATACAAGGTTCACGATTATGGAATTTCTGGAATGAACAAACATTCCTGTCTAACCTAGCTCACGCGTTTATTTCACCTGAGTATTCGTGACTCCTCTTTTATTATTAAGATTGAAAAATCACCCTAAAGGACATTATTTTATTACGACAAAGAATATATAAATGACTGTGATATATTCAAAAAAAAAATATTTTCAAAGTCCATTTATAAGATACTCTAACTTCGCTTATAATGAAAAATATGTGTAGTGTTATGTAATATCAGTCTTACTATTTTATGAACAGATCGTTTTTAAATTTTATCGTAATATATAATAATTTATATACATTCATATATGATATTTTGTTGATATACCATATATATATATATATATATATATATATATATATATATATATATATATATATGTAAAAAGTACAACATTTTTGTTAATATTTTATATATAAATTCGTATTCTTATCTAGTGAGGATAATACACCGTTGTGTTTCTCATGATTGAGGGTCGCAACCTTCCGCCCTTCTTATCTCTAAATACGGGTCTAACTTCGCCCTTCATCTTTTTCAGATTGCAACATAGTCGTAGTACGTCGACTTATGTCGAGTCGACGACGGTGAATTTTACTTTGTCGGCTCGTTTTGCGGAAGAAAATTTCGCTTTTTGCGGAAGAAAATTTCGCATTCACGTTTTTTTTATTAAGACCAATCTCTCACAAAACTGTTATGTTCTTGCTTTGTGATACTTGAATATTCAAAGTGGCAAATTTGTGTTAATGATTAGTGCAGCGGTTCTAAATATAAATCACAAATATATTATTAATGATATTATAAAGAATATTATTTATTTTATGTTATATCTAAACTATGGACTTTTTTAAAATATTATAGCAATGCCAAAATTTTGCAACTTATCAATTTTAGAGTTAATCCAAAAAAATCATTGAATTTAATGATTGCAAAAAATATATATCGTTCAATAATTTATATATTTTGAATTAAGATTTTGTATAGATTTATATAATTAATTTAAGATTTTAAAAATTTTCTTATTAATTGATAATACTCAATTTGATCAAATTTCATCATTATCAATATTAGAAATTGTTATACAATATGTTTAGCATAATAAATTTTATATTGTTTATAAATAATATTTAATTTTGTTTGCATTATAAAACATTGACTGTCACAAATATCAATCATCAATAAATTTATATTATTTTATCAACTATAAATATTCTTAAGATTTAAAAAAAACTGTCTTATTTGCGACGCAGTTTTTGCATCGTGATAACACCGAATAAAAAACGTATCGCACGCATTCAAAAAAAAAAATTGACGACATCTGATATCACCGAATATAGGCATGCATAAAATACTTTATGTATGTTTAGATGGCAAAAACATCCTATATTTTTCATACTACGGATGAAAGAAAAAAAATCACACAAGTTCGCAAATAAGATATGTAAATCACGATGCAGATCTAATTGAGTTGTTTTTTTCGTGAGATTCCTCTCTTGAAGTGTTCGTTATACTGAGGTCGCCCTTCGAGACGATGGAAAAACCTTATCGCCTTTCCTTTTTTTTTCTTTTCAGAGGCACGCTTAGCTAGGCATTTTCTAAAATAACTTTAAGTGCTTTGATGTCTCTCCGTTTTTCTTTGAAGCTTCAGCCTTTTGCCTGCGATTCTTTCCCTTTTTTTTTCTTTCCTCTACATCTTTTCTCGTCCGCCCACCATCTCAAGGTAGACGATCGCCTTTCTTCCCGCAGCTTTTTTTTCATCATGTTTATACGCCGATTTTTCACATGTTTTATGTATGCCGTTGAAAAACTCAGCGGTCGTCCGATGTTAACCTTAAAAATAGAATAAATTGTATTCCGTTTTCTTTTTGTTTTCAATCTTTTTTTTAAGGATAACGTTTATTAAGGGGTCGTTTTAAACGGTGTTACGAGGATTAAACGTTTTGTCTACAACGGTCTGGGAAAGATAAATTGATAATGGCCGCTCGAATATTCCGTTTACGATTAATCGTTACGGTTCGAGGGTTTCGCTTTTTTTTTAGGGAAAAAGACCTCTTTTAAGAATATAAAAAAAAATCGAGACCCCTTCGACGTGGAGAGAGGTTTGTTTTGCTTCTTTATAGGGTGAAAAATCCGAGTTCCCGGGGTGAAATAATGGACCGAACGGGAATCCATCGAAGGTTTCCTTTTTCGGGGATGAACTTTATTGTGTTTACTTATCGCCTTTCGTTTGACTTCAATTTGTTTTCGTTGATGAATTATATTGTGCGAATTTGTCATTGTTTCATTTGTTGAAAGGACCATGGAATCCTTTTAAAGATTTCAGAAGGAAGACTTTCTAAAGCCAAGATATATTTTCGCTGGAAAAATCTCATTTTCTCCATTGAAAAATGACCGCAGAACAAAGAGTAATGTCGTGATTTAATACTACGATCATAAATAAATTTTCTTCGTCTTCCATTCATTATTAAATTTTTCACTGTCGAATTATTTTAAGCTTCGAAAATTTCATCCCCATATAAAAATTCTGCATAAACGTATAATAAAAATATCAATTCGGAATACTTTTGAAATGATGTTTTATCAGAGATATGGATTTCTGAAAACATCGCATTTTCATTCAAATGGGTTCTTGCACATTCGGCTAAAACACTCCCTATGGAAATGTCCGTGAAACTTTTCCATCGAAATGGAAAAATTTCATCGTACATTTTTATTCAACTTGTTTTAATTCAAATTGAATAAGTATAAGGAATGGAAAAGTATGAAAAACTATAGCTTCGAATGGAAATAGTGAAAAACTTTCAAGTCGGATTAATACCGTTGTGGATATTACAGGAAAACTTATTTCGACTTATGCATATTTTAAAAGAAAAATTATTTAAAAGGGTAATAAATGTATCTCATAGTTTTCTTTTCAGTTTATTTTTTAGTACTCAGGCTTTGTTAAGTAATATAATTTTGTATATAGATTTTAGTTCATAATTATATTATTAAGAAATTTTTATAATCAATTTAATATCTTATTATATTAGTAATTTTGTGATTTATTTCACTTTATATTATATTTATATATATATTTGGAGATAATAAATTTATAAACTTTTTAAAGAAATAATGTTAAAAAAAATTAGACATAAAGTCCTATGTTTATATAAAAGGGTTGTCGTGTAATTAATTAATTTCTTAAATTATGTAGACTCCATATATATTGTATTAAAAATACTAGAGTATATGAAATTTTCCAGAAAACTAGATTTAAAATTAATGACTGAATAAATTATATATTCGTTATACCATTTAATTAATTTATTTAAGTTTAATCAAACAATATATTGATCTTAAGTTAGAAAACATATTCAGGATTATAATGCAATACACTATATATACTTTTTAGATCCCAAATGACATTCAGAAGTCAAAATTACTCAGATTATTGCGTAAAATGAACACATATAAACGTATAAATATCAAAGTTGAACACGATATCCGGTTAGCGTCATACGATAATATATACGTGCACAATAATATTATATACAGTGTGTAAATATGAAAAAGATAGTTATGCCGTTTTATGTACGTTTGTTGCTGTGCCACACTGTCTGATCGTAAATTCGCGTTTGTAATTTCGTTTGACACCGTTTGGAAGCTGCGATTTCCCAAGAGTGGTCGGAAAAGCTCGACAAGCGAAACACACCTTTGGAAAATCGTGTACCATATTGACACGCTCGTATATATTATATTACTGTATCTCGTGTATATATGGAAATTAATATATATATATATATATATATATATATATATATATATATATATATATAAATATATATATATAATATAAAAAATATATATATAGTATGTTGTATATAAAGGCAGGCAAGGGGAAAATTGGAACGACATCACAATAAATATTTATGACCGGTAATTTCGATGTAAAATATATATATATATATACTGTGTGTATGTGCACGTTCTGAAAAAAAAGTGCATGAAACATGTCCGGTTATTTCAGAAACACATCATTCGTAATCACCGATATTGAAGATTTACAACCTTTTAGTCAAATGAAAATCCTCGCGTTTTGTTAATTTTATTCTTTGATTGATTTTTTTTTATTGAGAGTGTTTATTTTTATTCCGTATAAATATTTTTATAACAGTAAAATAATACATTTGTATATCAAAATGATTTATAATATTTATATTAATCAGAAAATAATATATTATTTGTTAAATAATTATGGTTAAACGTTAACTATTATATAATGTATAAATTGCATAGTTGAAAAACGGAAAATTTCCGATAATCACGTCACTCGTACAACGTTAATAAAACGTCGAACATCTTCAATTATAAATATCGTTCAAACGATCCTTAAGTAAACTGCGACGATAAAATTATAACAATTTTCATTGAAATCCGCCCCACGTTACGGGCCGTTTGGTTCGGTTTAATTTGTGAAAAGTGCCAGTTTTTCCGGTTACGTTTCCTCTATGGCACCATAAGGCGTCGTTTCTGCGACGACAACGGCATTGTCGTCGTTCTTCGGTGGCGTTTTGATGGTCTCCAGAGGGTTAACGTTCCCGTCTAGGGTTAATGTCTGGCGTCGGAATACAAGTGCAGGTTATTCCACGTTCGCTTTTCCCACTTTTCACTGTTTTTTTTTCATATTTTTCCTATACGCTCTGTCGTTCGTATCTTTCACCGTCGAAAATCGTTCGCAGTCGTTATGCCAAATTGAATTTGCTCGATTGGCGTTTCCGCATCCGAACACATCTCGTTACATACTTTCATGGAAATAAATTTCATTTTTCTTTATTTTTTTGGAAATTTTTCCGACAGAATATCCACGCATTTTGCCATATTTGATTTCGACATGCTATACGAACAGTCATTCGTCTGAGGTTTCGGATTTTTCTCTTTGAATTAAAGTTAATTCGATTGTTCCGATACGATTTAATCCACGGAAATATGACGGATTATATGAAAAATTCGTTGGAAATTTATCGTATTTCAATTTGAATATAAATGGAAATTCTTTGATTATCTATTTTATCAGTTGATGTTCCATTAAGTTATATTTTGGAAAATATATTTGATTGCATATTTCATAATGATATAAATTTATAAAATATTACGAATGATTAATGTGGCTTTCATGTGTAAAATAATTTATTATTTTTGATTGAATGACTTACCAGGAGTGTACGTTAAAGTTTGCCGGTTTTTTCGTTTAAAAAAAACACATAATTTTCAGGGGAATCTCAAAATATTTTTATTCAAAGTATTGACCATTTGATTCTACACATTTCGTCCATCTTTTAGGCAAATTATGGATACCATTCAAAAAAAAAAAAAAAATCTCTTTCGAGGAAAACCATTCGACGAGCCATTTTTCAACTTCTTCAAAATTGACGAAGTGCTGCTCTGCAAAGTGAGTGCCCCATCGATGCGAAAAGGCGGAAGTCGGACGGGGCAAGGTCTGGAGAGTACGGCGGGTGCGATAATATTTCCCAATTAAGTGTTTTTAATGTGTCCATGTCTCACACGTTCTAATCACTGGAGCATGTTCACCATAAGTTTCTACTTTGATGAAATAAGAAAAGCAACGAATGCCGCAAATACTCTTTATTTGGAACAAAACTTGACATATTCATTGATATAAACGACTATGACGCTATTATTTTGACAGAATGAGACTTGGTTGTTTTTGGAGGTTAATGTCAATAGAAAACAATCGTGTATATAACAAATCATAAAAATGCATACATCCTGCTAGCGACACCTACTGTAAAAACCGACAAATTAATGAATAAAAATATTAATACATTAATGAATAAAAAAAAAAATATTTCGACTCAAGCGAAATTTTGTACTTCGCGAGTGACAACCCTGTCATTGTACGTTTCTAATTTGTATAAGTGTTCAATTATATATATATATATATACATATGAGTGCTCGTAACATAATCGCGGTGGTATTATAGTGTTGAAATAGCCTCATATGTCTTGCGGGTGAAAGCGCTTAACCCGGATCGCGACCGGGATACGAACCCGGATGAGAAACGAGCAAGTAGTTTCCTGAGGCCAACCCCTTTTCTGACGACACACTAAACGATCCCCCTTTGGTCATAACGGTGACTTTCGCATACCCGTAAATTATACCGTACACACACACACACACACATATATATATATATATATATATATATGTATGTATGTATATATATATTTAAAAAATAATTGCGTTTTTATAACGCGTCGTACGGTAGGATTTGTACGCGGAAAACTCGTAAAAATTCGCGAAAACTCTCGCGAAACGGTTCAGTGTTACGCTTTTACGATTTAATATTTCAATGTTGTAACGCGTACACAATGATGTAGTCGATAATATGTTTGTTCGACGTACGACAGGTCACGGGATCGGATTTTTATATACACACATTTGTATGTATGTATGTATGTATATAAATTCATATACGTACATACATTCTTTCTTCGTCTTATTTTAATATAATAAAAATTATTTTTATTGTATCGATAAATTTAAATGGAATATTTGTATATTGGAATATTTAATATATTTTATGCCGATATATAGATAATTAATCACTTATATATTTTGTAAAACATGTGATGGATTGAAATATTTTCGATCTGTTTAATGAATTTTATTTTTTTTTTATCTTGTATTTATTTTTTTTTGAAGTTTTTTTTAATTAAATCTAAACATTACTATAATTGCAATAGTTTTTAATAATTATTAATATGATTTTATGTTACAAAATATGATATAAATAATTTTCAAAACTTGAATTATATTTATATCATTAAATATTGGTTACATATATTTTCATAAATGTTGAAGCTTTAAAGTTAAGCAGCTTAGCGAAAGTACGAAAATATTTAATGTACATATATTTTATTTTTAATATTAGTACATTTTAATCTTCTTATATTCATTATTACATCATATTAAATATCAAATTTCGTAATGAACGTTCATGTTATATATTAATTAAAATTGAATATTGTAGCAAATTTTCACAACACTACGTTATAGTTAAAGCTTGTTGTACACATTATATAAATTTCAAATAAATTTGTTCGGTAGTTGTTTCAAATATAATATTAACTAGTTGGACAACTCTTGCATTGCAAAACCATATGTGACCCTAGGGAACCTCTCTTGTAACCTGGAAACCATTTTTTCAAATTGGAATATTAATTTAGTATAATCATAAATTATAATTATTATCATTCGTTGTGTTAATTTGGAAAGTTGAAATTTTTAAACGCATTCATACATACATATATATTTTTTCAATATAAAAATTTAACCTTTTATATATAAAAAAAAATATATTTTTATTATTTTTCTCATATAAATATAAACATTGTATTTTTATCATAACGTAAATTTCTCGTTTATTTTGTAAACGTTCAACAAAAAGCGAAATTCTCGAAGAGAAAAGAAAATAATCCGAATCTTCTTATTCGGCATTTTTCCGTTTTTCTTTCTTCCTCGCGAGCTTTTATCAACCGCATAAATATTGTTTATTGTGGAAAATCCTTGTAAAAAATACGCCATATTGAATTGTATAACGTGTATTTATATTAATAAAAGTACTTCTTAGTAATTTATATCCAAATATTATAGGCCTGCCAAAAAGTTTGTAAACAAGTAGAACGATTCTTATATAATACGAATCATATTTATAAGACCTACTTATATATATATATATATATATATATATATATATATATATATATATATATATATATATATATATATATATATATATATTTATATATATTATCATTTGATTTTCAGTATCACAATATGTTGTTTTTGTTACTTTAATTCAATTTTTGTATATCCAGTTTTATATTTCAAAATTATTTTCATATTTTAATATATTTTTTCATTTGAAAATTTTAGTATAACATTCGTCTAACAGTTCAAATCAAGCGTAATATAAATTATTATTGTATAATATGAAAAGTAGACCCAATATTCTGAGATTTGATTTATATATATATATATATATATATATATATATATATATATATATATATATATATATATATATATATATATATATATATATATATATATATATATATATATATATAAAGTTTCAACTATATTATATACGAATTATGAATTATATATAACGTTGACAAAGTGACTTCGTTGGCGTTTTTCCGTTCTCTCTGCTGAAAAATTTTGTAACGGCATTACTTTTAACACCTTTTTAAATTCGAACGTCGTAACGGCTTTACGTGAAAGTTAACCGTCGCCATTATACGACGTCGTAATTCATCTGCAATAAATTTTAAATTAAAAACTTTCAACTCGACGGATAAACGAAACCGCTCTAAATTATGCGAAAACGAGAACGGTGAAAAAAAAATATTAATCTAAAACGACCGGCGATTTATTTTTTCTGTTGATTTTTGCTGATAGAATATTCGAATTATATTACCGATAAACTCTTATATATGATAATATTTTATTATATATTTAAACAGCGGTTCGTTGGTGTGCCTGTAGGTAAGATTATGTATAATGTCTAATTAAAAAAATCTAAAAGTCTGTTTAATGCGAAAAAGTAATGGTTTTTCCGAGTTGAAATTTAATGAAAACTAGTGCAACTATTTGTACTAGTTCGCATTCCTCTTTGAATAATAGTAATCCTTTTGTGTTTTTATTTCATATATTATAAAAGTAATTATAGAGACCAATAAATAAACCTTAGTGTTTTTTTTTACATTGCATGGATCGTCAAACAGATGAATATAAAACTACTTTTTTTTAATTTTTTTAATATTAATTTCCACTTATATTGTGTTTATCGATATATAATTATTATATTGTTAATTATATTTATAGACTCAACGATGAAATATCACTGAATTTGTTATGAGCGCAATGGGTTAACAACAACAGTCATTATTAAATTTATGAATCCGGAAACAATATAAGAAATTCAGGTTAACAACCAATAGCGTAATTGATTTCGATTTTTAACGTGCTTTTATATCGTTATGGTTGTGAAGTGCAGAATAAAAGACTCTCACAAATGGAACACCAAGTGGTGGAAATTGGGGGGGGTGAGTTGATAATTTACTTTGGCAGACCGTAAAACGCACAGTTTCCACATATTATTACCACTACATGGATATATATATATATATATATATATATATATATATATATATATATATATATAGAAAATGCGGGGCAATTATAAGAAATTCGCAGATTTTGGCACAATGCTCGTTCATTTGCCACGGTTTCTAGAGTCGAAGAAACAAAGGGAGGATTTCTATGGGATTGTATAACGACTGAGTCCCGGTCGGGACCTCCGTATAAGGGAGGGTCTCGCCTCTAATTAGCATAATTTTCCGTACTAATTGCCCGAAATGGGACGCGACCCATTCAATATATAATAAGACTCCGCCCCGTTTCGATTTTTTCCCCATAATTTTCATCGTTGAAATTCTAAATAATTTGTATTAAATTTGTTTAAATTTATATTTGGAATCTTTATAATTAAAATACAAACGTATATCAATTCTATATTGCACTCGAGAGATGTCATTTGGTCGCCGTTTAACTGTGTATATTAATTTTAGCAATGACTATTGATGTCAATTTCTCTGTAATAAATTCTCACTCTTTCTATATAATATTACGAAGTTAAAAATCTATATACTATTACGAAGTTTAAAATCTATATAATATTATGAAGTTTAAAAGAAAATTTCTTAAATGGTGGTTAAATCTGTTTTTTTTTTTGGTTTAGAAATTTGTTCCATAAATTCATATATTTTATATAACTACTAAACAGAAAAAATATATAAAATATTAAAATATAAAAGTATACATTATTTTATAATAATTTTAAGTTAGGGTTAATATCGATGAATATCGTATGATTTTGTTGAAAAATCAAATCATATTTTATTTATATATTTAAATTTACAATACTGATTTATTTTTAATAGAAAAAAATATTGATAAAATATGAAAAAAGTGTCTCAATTAAAATTGACTATTTTTAATAATCATAACATTTGTGATAAAATACATTTTTGGATAAATTTATAATATAATATATAGTAAATTATTTTTTTGTTTGTTTTATCTATGTGTATTTTTATGAAACGATATACTAAAACAAAAAGTCTCATGAATTATATAGATTCCCAAAGGAACCTATGTAATGTCACGAGAACAAGGAAAAACTATTTAATGTTACCGTTTTTCTCATTCGTTTCTATTTTTAATATGGAAAATTTATATCGTTATAACAAATTTTATATATATGTACATATAATATAATACAAAAAAATGTGACATTATTGTTATGTAATAAACAATACCATTATTATCGTGAAAATATAACGACTGTCTATATTCCGTGACGAGGGTGCACTTTTGTTAGGGTTGAAAATTTTCCGTGACGCTTCATCACTAAATTTTTCCGAGAGTTTTCGCTTTCGATTCGCAGAGCATTTTCCGGCTATAACGGCATTTGTTTCAATGCCTACCCTTAAAATATATATATATATATATATATATACGCCTCCATTACAGCGCGAAAATAGTGGCGCAGGGTGCGGAATATAGTGCCAGTAATTTCGTCTGAAACTGAAGAGTAATGGGCCCCATTTTGGGTGCCCCGAAGGCCCGTCTCTCTATCACTATTAGGGGCCCCTTCGTTATAATGATAACGGGTAATGTTTGCGGATAAGACGAGCAGACGGGCCGCATAAATTTACATCATTATTGGTCTTGTACCGAACGTCTCTCACATGCGGGCCGGTGGTATTAATCAAAACCGAGTCGAATTTAAATTCATGACGTGTGCCGATTGTGGAAATTGCCTCTTTGCCGTAGAAATCTATAATTTCGCTTTGAAATTATTTAAATCGATTCAACTTCGTTGGAAGTGTTTTTTCATATATTTTTTTTGAGATTGACCAAAAATCTCTTTATATATATATATATATATATATATATATATATATATATATATATATATATATATATATATATATATATATACTTTGATAGCTAAATCAAAGAAATCATATACCTACATTTAGCAATTCAAATACTTGAATCTGTTTTTATTGCTATCATATATTATATTCTAATTAAATGAAAATAGATTTAATATATTTATTAGTTTAAACAGAACAAGTATAGTATAATTTAAAATATAAAAATATTGTTGCAATATATTAATTCTGTCAAAAAAGGAAAAATAAATATTTTGTATAGTCCCGATGATAATTTTTTATTAAAATTTAATATTGATTTACTAAAAAAATATTATTATATAAAATTACAATTAAATCAAGTGATTTGTTACTTTCGATCGTAAAATCTGCGGATGATATCGAAGAAAAACCGATACAAAAGACGTTCTCGGCGGTTGGATGTTAACGACGTTTTTCTTTTCTTATATATATTTTTTTTTTTTTGGTGCGTAATCAAAAATTTTCGCAGACGAAATTGACGCGTTCGAAACGAGTCGGTCTATTGTTAGACGAATTTTTTTTTTTTCATCGGGACAAAGTTCACGGAAATTTCCCGGAAAATTTTCCGGACCGTTCGACGAAAATCAAATTGAAACCGTACATTTTCTACACTCTAGTCGAAGGTGGTGTGGTGGAGGCGAGGTGACAGAGGAAAAAGGGAACAGTTTGGGGGGGAGGGTACGAAGTGAGGCTTTGTTCTCTGGAAAATTTCGCAACATCGGCCACGGAACAATAATTTTCTCAGAGGGGGGGGGAGAGTTACTACGAAATGGAGGTGGGGGTGGCGCGGAGGGTGTGTATTGATTTCCGATACGAGCCTCAAATATCTTTATTCAAAACAATGGAATATCCTCCCGTCGCCTTTTCGCGGAGACACGACGAATTTTCAATTAAACTTTTGCCCCCTTTTCGCAGATTTGAAAAGTGAAGCATTCGCATCGTCTCCGTGTTTTACATCGCTTGATACGAAAAGCGAAACGACGTCGTAACTCGGGTATCGAACCGTCGATGTTGCGGTCGCGGATTCCACTTGTTCGATTTTATTATTGAACGGTGAACGTTGACGATAAATGCGCGAATAAATGTATCGCTCGAAGCGAGACAACGGTAAGCGACATAATAAATGTCTGACGAAACCTCAAAGATGTTTGCTTTTAATCATTGTCTATACTATATATATATATATATATATATATATATATATATATATATATATATATATATATTTACGATTTTATTCGATCTCTCAAGTATTTCAAATCGCTTTATTCATTCTATATATTATCACAATTTTGAATCATTGAAATTTCATCTATTCAAATTTTATGGTTTTGAAATTCTGCTTTGCATTCATAAAACACCATCATATTCCACATACATTATTCGAAATAATAAAATTTTTCCACAAAATTTTGAAATGTCGTCGCATAGCGTTATACTTTCAAAATTTTTCCACCGAATATAAATCTAGTTGTTTTCTTTCATTTTTCCGAAATCGCTGTTTTCCTTTCATTCCTTTAAAAGGGTCGCACTCGATCATACGTGACAAACATGTTTGTTTTTCCAAGATTCACCCTCCAGTTGGGGGGGGAAGTGTGCTTTTAAAAACCACCCGAAACTTGACAATATCGCTTCATTTTATCCAAATATAAAAGCGCAAATTTTAAAATTAAAATTTTCCACTCGAAAGAACGTCGAAAAACGAAAACATTTTCATCTGATATTATTATTATTATTATTATTATTGCTGTCGACGTTGTATTTTATTTTATTTTTTCTTTCTGTTTTCATCCTTTGTGGTCCAATTTATAAATTAATCCGAAGGCTGTTTTCGTTATCATTATTCAAATTTTGACATTATCTTATTTTATATATATATATATATATATATATATATATATATATATATATATTAAAAGAAACGAATTACAATATCAAACGAACGTTCGCGTTTTTTGACGTCGGATTTATTCATACATCCGGAAAAATACAAAAAAAAATTAAGGATAAAAGAAATACGAAATTTTCCGAATATATATATATATACAAATACACGATAGCTCCTTGTAAACTTGTGTAATTAATCCTTTTATATTATTTATACAAGAGATTAATTAGTTTATTTATCGTCGGTTACAGATGGCGGCGAAGATGGGATGGCCAACGAAAAAGACAAAGTATCCGGTTACGAGACCAACCTCTATCTCTATTCGGTAAGTACATTTAATACTATAATATTTTATTACGGTAATTTGTGAGGTTTATATACTGAAATTTATGTATAGTATGATATATGTGTGCGATATCTATGATTTAAAGCAGGGGTATTGAATATTATCTATTTTAAATGCGAGCATCATTTAATCTTATGCACTCTGAAGACAATGATTCTATATAGTCATTCATTTTATTATATAGATTTTTGAATAAAAATACTTAAACATTTTTCAATATCTAATATATATTATATATATAATTAAAATTAATAGTTTTTTTTATAATGATCTTTTTGAGTATAGATAGTAATAGTGTTGATTTATCTATATAAAAAAAAACAATATATACGAGTAAAATAATAAAATAATTCAAAAAAAATTATTTTCGATTTACGCATTACAAGTTTAACACACCTGCCTTATATAAGATAACAATTGTACATAAAGACAATATTTTACCGGCAAAGTCCTTGATCTTACCATATATACTATATACGTCGTTGATTTATGTAATAAATTCCTCAGGTATTAAAGGTCATACATTATAATGTAACATTAATAGTCTTATTATAATGACATCTGGATTTAATACCGGATGTAATACCGACATTTCATATATACATATATATATATATATATATATATATATATATATATATATATGTATATATATATATATATATATATGTATATATATATATATATATATATATATATATATATATATATATATATATATATATAAAATTTGTTCTGGTTGAAATTTATTATTGATGACTGGATTAAAATTCTAAAATTAACTTTATAAATTTAGTAGAATCCAAAATAAACCGTCAAAAACATTTAACGATCGATAGAAATATGTCGAAAGTGAAAACTGCCCAATAAATAATAGATTCGACTATAGCTTTATAGTATTGAACGTTATTCCTTTATATATATATATGTATATATATATTTTTTTTTCTCATTCCGTCGGAAAATTCCGCAGGGAAATTTTCACCATCTTATTTATAACTAACCGTCGGATCGATTCTAGGCACTATGTTAATTATTCGTCGGATAACGGGGTAGACATTGATGCAGGTCAGTATCGGTTTATATATATATATATATATATATATATATATATATATATATATACTTAAAGAGGGTGGAGGATAGCATTTCTAATTAAATCGTATCTCTTGAGTGCAATTAATTTGACGTTTATTGAACTAAACGATTCTGTCTTATATTGGCTAAAAGCCGAGTAAATTTCCATATATGCACTACTAAAGATAAAGCTCTTTTATTATGTATAATCAATTAATTTTATAAATAATTCGTATGATTACTTACCCATATTACATTTATAATATCGTTTAATATATTTAAATAATTTTTATTTTAAATAAACATATATAATTCTAGTTAGAAATATATGTGTAATGTGTGTACGTTGAATATGCGACATATGATCAAACATAAATAAAGAGGAAGAGGAAAAACTCGAAAGTAAAAACTCCGTCGGGAAAACGCACAAGTAAATTTCAATGGAAAATAAAAATATGTATATGAGAGTGGAAACACGTGTGTTACACGATGTCCTGATTTACTCTTGAAAGGATAATATAGTTTATTGAAAAGTTTTCGCAGTACCTTCGTATGAAAGAATGGAAAAAAATACGTACATTTCATATATAATACATGTATATATATATATATATATATATATATATATATATATATATATATATATATATATATATATATATATATATATATATATATATATACCATATATATGGAAAAACTGGTACATAATTTGATTTTCGCAAGCGAAACTTTTTCTTTGCGAATGATGTTTTATTTTATTTTATATGTATGTGTATTTTTTTTGGTTGAAAAGTTCATTTGTTGTAATATATTGTGTGTATGTGTGTGTGTATCGAAATTTAACGTAGACGTTTGGAAATTTATACGTACTTCTAAATGTCATTACCTTTGAAAAGTTTTATATAATATGTCGGAAACATTCTGAATTTCGTTTTAAAAATATGTGGATTCGTTTTCAAACTTTCATTTTTTGATGTGCGATTTTTCATGCCTTTCCTTGTTGATGTTGTGAATAAATCAAGTTTATTTTTGTATTAATTTTTTTTTGAAAATTTTATTTCACTCATAGAGTTTAAAAGTTAATTTATAAATGAAAAAAATTTTTTTTGAAACGTACCATTTTAAATCAATATTATTTTGTGCAAAATGTATTCCATAAATGTTTTTTTTTTGTAATGGATTTTTTTTATTTTAGCTTAAAATGTATTAAAATAAAATACAATTTGAATTTTTTTCACAAAAATATTAATTTATGAAAAATTATCTTATAAAATACATACTATTAATTATATTATTATTAAACTTTGATACGTTTTTATTCATAAACTTTTTTCAAATCAATCAACTTCAACATATTATAAAGTAACAAAAGAGTAATCGATTGGAAAATTTTATCTAATAATTTCCTTTGTAATATCAAAATATGTCAATTTTCTATGAAAAATCTAACTACACAAACAAATACATATATAAATTTTATTACATAGTGAATAAAAATAAATATTTATTTGAATTTTCATCTAAATAACCTGCTTTATAGATGTTATAAAAATCGAGTATCACATTAAATATTAAATAACATCCAAAAAATTGTATATATTATGAAAAAAAAATAACATCCTTCTCATAAATAATATGCTATCGGAATATTATCACGTAAAATAGCACTAAAAATTGATTGCTCATATTCAAAACTTGAAATTCGACAAAACATAATCCGAAACGTTACTCGGTAAGCACTGCGAAAATGCGTCGAACTCGCGGGGGGGGGGCAGGGGGAGTGACGTTATTAAATTTTCAAAGTGACAATTTTCCATCGGAAAAACGGCTCGTTTTTCCCCCGCGAATAATCTCGTTTATTTTTTTTTCCACCGACCGCGATATGAACTGCTTTGAACAACGCTTATCGTCGTCGACTTCTTATACAATATATAAGCGTTCTATATATTTTTTTTCTTTTTTCACCCCAAAACCAACCCAGTTTTTTTTTGTGCTCTCTTTTACCACCCGACTACCCATTTTTATGTTTTTTTTTCTCCTCGAAGAGGTGTGTTTTTTTTCTATTTTTTTTTTTTTTGCTTCATCTTTTCGAGCAACATCTGCGGTAAAAGCGAGACCTCTACCGTCTTACACCTCTAAGGTTACTGAATCGAGACCCAACCCCCGAAGCCTTAGGGGCTTTTAGCTACGGTTCGTCCTCGTTTTTCAGTGCAAAACACGTTCGCGGAATTTATTTTACGACTATGGCGAAAAACGGAGGCCGCACTCCTCTTTTGCACATCCAATTTTGGCCGAGGTGAATTTTCAGAATTTTCGTGACGGTTTTTCGCACATTTCCTCTCTTCTAAATCGCATTTTCTGTGTGTGTGCGTCACACGTATATACGCTATTTGTATGTACAGAATGTTTCATTATTAGCGATATTTAATTATTTAATAATTATATGAAAATTATTTAAATTATAACCAATTTTCCTTTTGAAGAAAAATTTAATATATCTCAAAATTGAAAACCACAATTTTGTTTAATCATTTCTAATTATTTTTATAAAATCAAACAGATATTTATTATCTATTGTATTCTTTCATTAATTAAATCATTTCTATAAATGCTTCATTAATTATTTTTATGACTATTAGCTTTTACAAACATCTTATCTATTACTAACTATATAAAATTCTAAGAACTCTTTGTTAACATATTTTGAAGCGTGAATTTTATTTGTTCATAAAAGTTTTGATATTTTTTTACGTTTAATTTTTAGACAAAACATTAAAACGGGTCATTTCAAACCCATTGTATTAATTAAAATATATAACAATAAAATTTTACTTTCATTTCTTCATAATGACATTTTTTTATTTTTATAGTTATTATAATTAAATAATAAAATATAATGCGTATATAAAAAAATAATATATTTTTTAATGATATCGTATTTTATAATAGATACTTATATATATATATATATTAAAATAATTTATTTAAATATATTATTGAGTAATTTCTTCAAATTATTTTAATTTAATACAAGAATCTAAAATTTGACTAGATGAAACAAACATGTTGAAATTATTTTATTAAATATATAGATTATTTATTACATAAAAAATAATTAATTCAAGTCGAGCGGATATTAAAAACGATGTCGATATCTACATTTTTTATAAATAGGCGCAAAGTTTTTCCGCCTCCTGCTGCCTTTCAGCTTTTATTTCGCCGGTTCATCATCGCGTTAGCCCGCGGATAATATACTCGGGAGGCTTTTCGCGTTTTCCTCGAGGAAAATTGTCGGCGTCCGGGTTTTCATTGAAAATTTATGAGTGCTGGTCGGCTAAAACCTCCTACATCCTGGGTCGGGAGACGAGCCTCCGGGTCTATCGAGCGGAAGTCAACGTCCAAAACGACTGTATTGTGCTAAAATATGCATGTACATTGTGGTCCAAAAAAAAAAGAATGTAAAAATATGACCCACATTTTAAATATGTCCGCCTCGTGGTTATAAATATGATCTTGGAGTAAAAATGGGACAAATATTGCAGTTTATCACGATTACCGTCTCAGCCACGTATCTTCAATATGTATGAGAAAGATGGTTATTTTTGATAATATAATAATTTCTAAATTTTTAACAGAAATAAAAACATTTTTAATATATATTTTACTATTGATAATATTTGATTCATATTAAAAATTTGGTATGAATCGATATAATTTGATTACATAAAATAAATTATATATATATATATATATATATTCTAATTCTAGATATTTTATTAAAATATTGTCTTAAAATTGAATGAATAATTAGTTATTTTATTATATAAAACAAAATTAATAAAAATAAAAAACTATGCATAAATTATTTATTAAATTATCATACATAATATATTTTAAACAAATTCAATTATTTTAAAAACTGATTTAATTATAAATTATAAGTTAAAATATTTTTTTTTTTTTTTTGTGTACAAATAATATTATTAAATTATGAATATATCGATATAATAATTTTCTATTGGTTCATCGATCAAACTAAACGTATTAAATTTAATATATACGAAAATTCCTTCGTAATCAGATTGTGAACCATCGATCAAAATAAAAAAAATCGTATATAGCTAAAGCTGCATTTCAATAAAGCCTTCAAAATTACGCGACGCCATCGAAGCTTTCACATTAGACGGCCTCCACGAAACGGAAGACACAATATATTGTATTTATATAATATATATATATATATATATATATATATATATATATATATATATATATATATATATATATATGCAATAAGGCCGATGTTAAGTTAGGTTAGGCATTGCCTCGGGCGTATTTAATTATTGTGCGTTTGACGTTGTTTCACCTCATCCAAGTTAATTATTTCCCTCACATGTGCATGTGAAGCGTAAGCCCAGATTCAATATTTAATTAAGTCCCCGACATCAATTAGGGCTAGCCGAAAAGGCTTTTGTGCGTCACGTGATACAGCTCTCTCCCTCCCCTCCCCCTTAAAATGAGAAACGATGTTTTATTTTTTTTTTTTTCATTTTTCAACGACGTAGAGTGTGAGAAATGCGCATTTAAATTACAATTTTTCGCTTGGATAACCGTCGAAATAATTAAATTTATTCGGTTTCGCACTCTCATATATATATATATATATATATATATTATCACTAGGTTTACGTTGAAAAAAAATATAAATATTTTTATTTAAACTTTTTTTTCTGATATACATTTATGAATATAATAATTTAAAAATCAATTATTAGTTAAAATTAAAATTTATTCATATATATATAAATTTCATTAGTAATATTTTTAATTGAAAATATGCAGTTAAATTTCTTAAAAATAGCTTTAAATATTACTGTGTAAAAAAAAATAATAGATCAGATTGAAATATGAATATTGAAATTATGATAGAACTTTCGACGATAAAACAAATAAATTTTCCATAGTAAAACGAATAGAACAACGTTTTATCCAATCACAATTTAACCATTATTTGTACGAATAATAAATCGAATTTTAATTAAATTTCGTCTCGTTTTTTTTTTATTTTCTGCGCATAGAGCACGAAAAAAAATCCCACTTATTTTTTCGCAGACGCCATTTTTTTCGTACCGCCCCCCCAACCTAAAATTCGATTCTATAAATTCGAAAGAATGTTTCGTTTGTTATATTAAATTTTCTTTTTTCGACGACAAGAACGCTTAAAAGCTTCGGCATTATCGTCTCGGAGCTTTAAGTTTAACGAGCGCAGCTTTCTGCGATTTCGAACCACGATCCTGAATCGTTTCGATTCGAATTTTAAAATTTCACTTTTATATATATATATATATATATATATATATATATATATATATATATATATATATATATATATAATAGTGCTATTTGCGTTAAACGGGCGGCTAATTCGATTCGGCTATATTTTCATGCGACCGCGACTTATTAAACTAATGAATTTTCAGCGTTTTTCCACCTCGAATGACGTAGCCGAAAGCTCGTAAAACAAAGTAAACTCGTTTAATTTTAACGACGATTTTCGTACGCGTTTGTGTGTGTGTGTGTGTGTGCCTCACTGTTTCAATTGAATAATAGAATATGTTTTATATATTCATCTACTATACATTCGCATATATATATATATATATATATATATATATATATATATATATATATATATATATATATATATATATATATATATATATATATATATATATATATATATATATATATATATATATATATATATATATAAATATGGGCTTATTCGTGAAAATTCTGCCTAAAAAAAATTAAAAATTTAAATAAGCCGAATTGGAAAAGCTTTTATATGTATTATTTATATTATGTCTTATATTTATTTATATTTATAAAATTGTTTTCACGATAAATATTTGCTTATTTTTTCTTTTCTATTAAGTTTTACCTTTGCTTTTTTCTAAAATTTATTTTTTAACTCATTTAATTAATATTAATTTAACTTTATTTTTTTATTATTATTTAACTTTCATCCATTGTTTTATTTTTAAAAATGTTTATTATAAAACTTCTATTCTTATTCATAAATATTTTTATTGATTTTTCTTTTGTTTATTTCAACTATTTTGTTAAACTTTTATTTTTTTTATTTTGTAAAAATTTAATTAAAAATCTAAATTTTTATTTTAAAAAAAATTATATTAATAATATGTTTTTTTTTAAATCAAAATAACAACTTTTTATTATAATTATCGATTTTATCTGATGTTTTAAACGCAATTATCTTAATCTTGATTAGTACTAAAATCTTTCATATTATTTTTATACGAAAAATAAAATTTTAAAAATTTATATAAAAAAATAAATTTATCTTTCTATTGATAAATTAATAAAAATATCCATGAATACATTCAAAATACCAAATATATTCGACAAAAAAAAAAGGATAAAAACCATTATCTAAAACTTCTAATACAATATTCAAATTAAACCTTCTCTAAACTTGAATTTCAAGTCAATCTTAGAATTTCAAATCTGCCATAATTAAAGCACTTTCATGCAACTGAGCTTAATCAAACTTCACACAACGTATATATAGTATAAACCTGACCATTAAACAGTATATCTGCATTGATCACGTGTCATTCATTACAAATATTGTCGTAGCGCTTAAACCTTTTCCGATATCGATAATATAAATATATATATATATATATATATATATATATATATATATATATATATATATATATAATTTATAACCGACGAATTTATGTAAGCCTACTTTCCCCATATAACTAGCTGGCACGTAGCCTGTACGTTTGGCACGGATTATTAATACCGTGCGAGATGTGCTTAACACGTCTGGTCCATGGAAACTGTTATGATAACGTTAATTTACTATTCAGTATTATGAATATATTTGTGTGTGTGTGTGTGTGTAGAGGCGGTGCGGTGGAAAATTGCACGGAAATGTGCGGTGAAAATCGGGTTCCGGTTCCGTGTTCGATTGTTCTGTACGTGATTTATAAAGGCTTTTACTTCGTATTATTATTGTTGTTTTTTTTTTAGTTCTATTTAAATTGAATAGTTTACGTGACGAATGACGATTGTCGAGGATAAATATTTTGTTCGAAAATTTAATAATGAATATATTTTTAGATTGTGTCGGGAAAATTGGCGAGTTTATTTGATGAATTGAAAATTTATTTTTGAATTATGCTTATGCTATTGGAAATATTTTTAGAATTTTTTATAATATATATATATATATATATATATATATATATATATATATATATATATATGCTATGTATATGTTTTATTTCTAATTATATATATTTATATCAAAATTCATTTTTTTAATATTATACAATTTATCATTATACAAAAATTTTCTTTAAGTCGTATAATATTTTATATAAATATTGAAAAATGCAAGTTTTTATACGTTTTAATAATATTTTGTACGAAAAATATATAATATTAAAATATTAATATTTTAATTTAATTATTATTCCATTGTATTTTTTAAATTTAAAAATTATTTTACTTTAAAAATCTTTAAATTCATCATTGTAATCTATCAAAATATCAATATAATATATTTTTTTTAAATTTCATTAAAAAAATCTTTGAAATAATTTAAACGATTTATAACAAATTATACTAATGTAAATATTTTTTTTAATTTTAATCGTAATGTAATAAAATTAATGTCATTCGTCATCGAGATAACTACAATATTTACATCACTTATAAATGTGAAATATTTAAAGAAAAATATATTAAAAGGCGTCATGAAGATCCATCTTATTATTATTATTATTTTTTTGAAAATAAATACCATATGACAAGTTTAGATAAATGATTCTTATAATATGCGCATATTATCCACCTTTACGAATATGATAAAAAATATTATCATATTTTCATTTTCGTTCTTGCGTTCGAGCGTTCAATTCAATTTTTATATATTTGCAACATGCTGTATACATCTTGTATTGTACAATACGTACATATTATACATGTTGTACGTGAAAATTGCCATAGTTTATTGGCCGACATCTTGCAATCTTGTGCATATTTTACAAGGAATAAAGCCAAGGATCCTATGCTGTTTATGAACAACGAAACGACCGTCGGTTCCGTGCGCTCGAATTTTAACCCTCCGAATGTCGTCGAATGTTAACCCGCCCATTTTATATTATAAATATACACCGAACGTTATATTGAATCGTTTCTATGGTGGGTCAGTGTGAAAGGGATGATGTGATGGTGTGTGTGTGTGTGTGTTATTTTTAATTGTTACGTTGCACATTGGTCACACGTAATTAGTACCGATTTATAATTGTTCGGTTTAACACGTTCCATACGGATCACTTGTTTTTATTAAAATTTCAAGTAATGTGTTATATATACACGATTTATATATCGGGTTTTTAATATTATTTTATTTTAATCTATTATATGATTGTTGTTTTATTGTTCTTTTTTTAAAAAATTGACAAGAGAAAGTTTTACGATTTTTTTTATATCGCATTAGGCGATTATTATATTTATAATGTCGTATTGCAATACAAATTATATATAAAAACATCAATTATATTATTTATAAATATTTTTATTTTTATTTTTTTTAATATTACATATTTCTTCAAGACTTATAATTTCAAAAATTTTATAAACATTACAACGATTAATTATATTTTTTAATTTTTTTTACTTGCTTATATTTATAACAACGATATCATTATATACTGTAATCATTGAATTTTAACTGATTTTATATAAAAATACATTGAAAATTTAACATACATTTTATTGATAATTTTAAAATTAATTTGTATTTAATTCATGTACGATAATGATTTTAAATGTATTAGCAAAAAGTTGTTTAAAGAAGAAAATATCATGTTAAAATCTAACGATTAAAACGGGAATTCAACGTTTTTGGAAAATAAACTTATGCCAAATTCAATATAATCGACACGTATAATTCTTTTAAAAAATATAAAATTATAATTAAAATAAATTGTTTTTAATGATATAATTTTAATAAAAATAATATTTATACAATATTACCACGTTTACGATCTAAAAATATTTATATAACAGATTGGAGCCTTGAAAATTATTATAAGTATCGATTGTGTTTTAGCATAATTATATATATATATATATATATATATATATATATATATATATATATATATATATATATATATATAATCTAAAATTTACCTTTTTTTGGTAGTATAAAGGAGTGCTTTTCGAAGGAAAAAAAAAGTAAAGAGGCAATATATAGTCTCATAATGGACGAGTGGAAATATCCCGGTCCTCTTTCCGAACGCCGAAAAATGGGCACGACTTAAGGGAGGAAGGGATGAAATAGAAAAAGAGAATTATATTCAGAATACAAGATATGGAAAGGGAGAGTGACTGAAAGATAGAGAGAGAGAGAGAAAAAAAAAGATGCCGAATCGTAAAAGTGGAAAAAGGAATGAGATACGACCAGACCCAAGAGTTAACATAATCGATTAGAGGAACGAAAGTTATTTGAGTGTATTTTCAATATTGGCTCAATTCGACCTCCCTTTGAGGACTCGGGTATAGTTAAAGACTCGAAACATAATATATGTATATTATATATATATATATATATATATATATATATATATATATATATATTCATACAATATAATAATATATTACCGGTAGAAAAAAAACCGGTATATCTTGACATATGCCGAATTCAGAAGTGCGTCTTCGATATAAAGACGTGTCAAAGTGCACATCTTTTTTTTTCTCCTGTATATATATATAATATATAAAATATCTTTTTACACGTGTCGCACAATAATCGAATGTAATATAATATTTATATATGTAGATTTTTTTTCTACTTGTACACCATTTTTATTTATATATTTATTTATTTTTTTTTTTTTTGCAGGAAGAGATGGAGGACCGGCCTCGTATATCAACCCTTATCAGCTCACTTGCAAATTATTCCAATACTATACCGGCTGCTGGAGATCCGGATGCCAAACCTGCTGCTCCAGCATCACGTATGGGCACCTTAATAGGTGTATATCTCCCATGTATACAGAATATCTTTGGTGTTATTCTATTCATCCGTTTGACGTGGGTTGTTGGTACTGCTGGTGCTGTACAAGGATTCCTTATTGTTTTGACGTGCTGCTGTTCGGTATATATATATACACTTTTTTATCTCTTAAATTATTTATCATATATTAAATTATAATGTAGCTTTTATATAATAACATCTCTTAGTTTTTTTTTTTAATGAAATCTATCACAGAATTAACCAATTTATGGTGCATATCACGTGATTACAAATAGCGCATTATACATTTATTAATAATAGTGATATGCTTCAAATTTTTCATCCAAAATAAAAACACAATTTAAAAAAAATAACGTATGCAAAACAGAAAAGTTGACCACTTCTGATCTAACACGATCACAAATTAAATATTTGTGTTATGTTCGAGTTCAAATTTCATATAAATAATTGTATTTAACCATACAATTAATACATATTACATCAATCATTTATATTTATAATGTTCACGTTTTCACTTTTAGAATATTTTTTGCTGAATTTTAGATGAAAATTATCCATATTTTATATTTAATTAATTGATAATATTTAGACTATATATTATTAATTTATTATATATTTGATTTTTTTTTATCAAATTAAAGTCCTTGTTTAACAACTTCATATATAAATATAATATATTTCATCGATAATAATTTATATTAAAAATAATATATATTTAATACGATAAGGATAGAAACAATAGGGCGCATATTTTATTAAAAATTATTAACGTATCCATGTCATAGACCGAATAGAAATTGGTTCGTTTCCATTCAACTTAAAATAGTTATCAAAACGGTGAACGCCGAGTCCTTCGAGCCCCATTCAAAATCCTAAATAATTTTCGTCGAATAAAACGACCTCCACCTTCCCTTATTTAAGTAAATTAATGATTTAGGTCCGAATACGTTCCGTAATCCTAGTCAAATAACGTTCAATTTATATTCTTAATTAAGTCACATATTTTACATTCCACTCGACGTTAATTATAATTTAGGGGTGCTGAATGTTATTTCGCTATATATATATATATATATATATAATACATATTTTTCAATATTATTATTACATTATTGTTTTTATTTTTTTTTTATTCATTAAAAACAACTGACGGCGTCTGTTAAAGACTTACCCCATCATCCCTATATTGTTCAACTCTTGACGAATTAATTATTAAAATACAATCAGTTCTCGAATTACGACCATCTACATTTACGACTTACTTTATTATTTTAATATATTTACGACTTACTTTATTATTTTAAGATATCAATTTTTATAATCTTCATCATATATTATATATTTATATCTAATATAATAAATATTGCACGATTTCGCGCGCTTCTATAATCGATTATAAACCAGAATAATTGTTTGTATTTGCAGCTATTTACTTAACCAATTAAAATGATAATAATAAATAAAAATTAAAAATCAGAAATGAAAGTCATGATACGTATATATATATATATATATATATATATATATATATATATATATATATATTATAATTTAATTTATAATAGAAGTATAGTAGTGATTTTCAAATATGCGATGGTAATGCACATGTTCTCTTATTTATTTATTTATTTTTTTTTTTTAGACAATGTTAACTGCTATATCTATGTCTGCTATTGCTACTAATGGAGTTGTGCCTGCCGGTGGAAGTTACTTTATGATATCTAGATCGTTGGGTCCCGAATTTGGCGGAGCCGTAGGAATGTTGTTCTATACGGGAACAACCCTAGCAGCCGCCATGTACATCGTCGGTGCCGTCGAAATAGTTTTGGTAAGTAAAAAATATTACACACACACACACTATGAATAATTTATAGCGATTGATCCGATATTAAAAACAAAATAAAATCCAATCACCGCCGATTCATTATCTTTCGTTAGAGGGGTGGGTGGGTGTGGTGGGGAGGGGGGGGTGGTGGTGGTTGAAACTTGACGTTCGAATGTGACGAAACTCGTTGAAAGTTTTCGCCCTCATTCTGGTGGAAAAGTTTCTGGCCGACGGTCAAAATCCTATCCAAACAAGTCGAAACTTTAGGGCGATATATTTACTGCGCAAATTTATAATTGCCAACGGTGACAGATTGTGCCGTCGGCGATTTTAAGAAAATCTCCATCCTTGATTAAATTTCGATCGTTGAGCTTTTATATAAATATATACATTATATTATATATACACACGTAAAAGTGAGAGCTTTCAATATTATATCTCATTTATATATATATATATATATATATATATTTATTTATACGGTACAATGGACTTGCGATTATCGGTCTCTTGACGCTGCCGCTTTTACGACACATAGTAACAGTTTCTAATCTCATCTTTCGACAATTTAAACCTTATTTTATTTGCTATTTAGCTATTATAACTTCATAACACAGCTATTTAATACAGAATATGTCTTTAGACATATCAATAAATCTAATTATAATTATGAAATAAAAAAATATGCATAAGTGTCGCAGTAAAATTTTAATTAATTGATAAATCTGTTAATCGATTAATGTATTGTCAACGAGAATGAACAATCATACAAAATTTCAACTCATTTAAATATTGAAGAAAGATCGTAAAATTGATTATAAGAATCCACTCGGAAAAAAAAATACAAATATTACAAGAAACATAAGTAACAATTTGCAATCTATTAGAGGATCATTATATACATTAGGGGTATCCAAAAGATGATATTGATAACAGTTTCCTCACCTTCATCTATATAGCTCATCGCATCACATAACAATTTCGATATTCCCGACATACACTAATGTGTCTAAATAGATTATTAACAATATAAATTCTATATATTTCAATTTAAATTATATAAAGTGTGCCTATTGACTATATTAATAGTCTTAATATAATTTCAGACGTACATGGCTCCGTCGCTGTCCATATTCGGTGACTTCACCAAGGATCCCGAGGCAATGTACAACAATTTCAGAGTATACGGCACTGGTTTACTGTTAGTCATGGGCACCATTGTGTTCGTCGGCGTTAAATTCGTTAACAAATTCGCCACTGTTGCATTGGCGTGCGTCATCTTCTCCATAATAGCCGTATACACCGGAATATTCGTCAACATCAACGGCAACGATAATTTACAGTAAGTACAGCATGCATTATGTGTGTCGTTAAGTAGGACAAAAAAAATAATAATTATTTTTTTTTTCAATATATTTCTACGTATATATTATAAAATATGTTACAATAGTTTCGTTGAAACCGCATATTACGTGTCCTTAAAGTGAAGTGGTTTCTATTTGAAATCGGGTAGCCCGAAATTTACGCTCTATTAACCATGCATTGAATACTATATAATACTATGTTGACTCATGTAAAATAAAATATAAATTTATATATATATATATATATATATATATATATACGTTTGGTAAGATTTCGTTTTTCGACGTTTTCCTTTAATACAAAAGATTTTGAAAATTTCCACTCATTTTTCCGTTATTCGGCATTAATTTCGCGTTCGTTAAGCGAATATAATTTATGAATGAAGAATGGAGACTTTTAAGTGTTCTAAAGCGTATCGAATTTATTAACGTATAATTCGACGTACTTCAGTTATATATTATATTAATAATAAACGTGAAAATGTATGAAAAAATATTATTATTATTTTTTTTTAATAATAAAAAATTATTATATATATTATATTAAATTTATAGTATGATTAATAATCGAAAAGTATTATATGACCGAGTCTGTTAATATGTTTTGTATATTGTCATCGAGAATGAATAAATATGCAAAATTTCAGCTAAATTGAATATTGGAAAATAATCGTAAAAATCGATTAAAGATTCCATTTGGACAAACAAAAAAAAACAACCAACTGTGCAAATTAAATAAAAGCGTGCAAAAATACACATTTCGTGATATTTTTTTTTCTTTATGAATATGAAAAGAAAATGTATAAAATATGTAAAGAAAAACCCTCATACAGTATTCATAGATAGAAAAGGAACAGTTTGTTTTTGAGCTCAGAACGCAAATTGGATAACGGACTTAATCTGAAATTAAACCCTTTTATGTTTGGCTTTATATATATATATATATATATATATATATATATATATATATATATATTATATACGAAGGGGTTGAAACGTTCCAAGTTTACGTCGAACACGGCACGTCCATAAAAACCGACTCGCCCAACGAAGCCTTCATTTATTTTAAATGATGAAGTAAAACTGTTAAAATTTATGGAGGCTTTTAGTCAGTTTAGTTTGTACGAAGGATGAGAGATACGTTGAAATAAATTCCCGGACGCGGACACTGATTGATTTACCTAACATGCGGCTCTCTCTTTTTCTCTCGTACTGCGGTTCTTTCTTTCTATATATATATACCATATATATATATATTTTTTTTTTCATTTTTACTACCATCCCTTAGACCTCAACAGCATCCCTTTATATATATATTTTTTTTTTTTGAACGAATGTAGGCTCTTTTCCTGAGAGTGACCGGTGAAACAGATAAAATAGATATCCCGTGTCACCTTTGAATAATAAATGAATGACGTCTTTTTGCACTATCTTCAATCAAATTTTAACCCACTTTTTTTATTGGAATACTTTTACATACGTTTAAAAATAAGATAACTGAATTTTTTATACACTAACATTATAACTCGTAATAAATAGATCATTATAAAATAATGAATATATATATATATATATATATATATATGTGTGTGTGTGTGTGTGTAATATAGAAGAAGAAGAAAAAAAAACAATTTCGAATGAAATATTAAATCGTACAAAGTTGGAACGAAACGAGATTTTCTTCTTTTATTTCCAAAGTTTATTGTTGAAAATTTAAATTATTACGCTTATTAAAAGTTTTTCGAAGGCAAATAATTTTTTCGCGTAGACTTTTCATTTATTATTATTATTATTTTCATTTTTTTATCTGAAAAACATGTTGCGTTTCGTTTTTTGATTAATTGTTTCGTATTTTTTTCAACGGCTTCAATTTTCAGCATCGCAACATTTCATTTAAATTAATCGTGATATTATTTTTTTTACATAATATTGCATTAATTTAGATATTTCTATAAATTTAAAACAATTTTTTCTGAAAACAAATTCATTTTATTAATATAATCCATTTAATTAAATATATATATATATATATATATATATATATATATATATATATATATATATTATATTAATTTTGATGTATCTATTCTAAAAAATCATTAAAAATATAAGAGATTTAAAAATATAAATGAATGTTTTAGAAATTTGTAATATATTTAAATTTTCGTATTTCTATTATAAAAAAAATGTATTTAAAATCTTCTACTTTTTATCAATTTTCGCCTTTTATATTAAAATTTTGCACTTTTGTATAAAAATATTTTCATATAACTTTGAAAAATAAAAATATGTATTTTATGGATAAAAGTTTAATTTAAAATTTTAAACTTTACATAATAAAAAGATTGAAAACGATCGATTAAAACTTCTCTACGTAATATATTTATGTTCAAAATTTAGAGGAAATTAACTTATATAACATACTAGTTGAACTTTTTAGGTAACAATAAAGCTATTACAAAAAGAAGTCGAGAGCTTTCTATAAATTTTATTATTTTTAAAAATCATAAATTTCCATCGAAAAATATATTTTTATAAGTATTTTTTTATTTTTAAATCAAAATTTTGTGATATATTCAGATATTAATTAAACGATTTTCTTTACGATTAAATTATAAATATTATATAATGATTATGTTAATATTAAAATTTATTATATCGAAGTATATATTACGTAATATTTTAATAAAAATAATATATATTGAAAAATAGTCGAAATAGCGAAAAATTGTGCACGAGCGAAACATTACTAAATCGCGGAAAATCCACTGTGCGAAAAACTTTTCGCGAATTTCCGCACATTTTCGCGCTTTGATTTATCCGTTGTGCGACGAAACCGCATAATAATTCTGTTTCTGTTACGTCGAGCGAGTGATTTCATTATACGATTCCACTTGATGTAATGTCTACAATAAACCGTGAAAGCCTCAATTTCATTTGCACGTGTCTACATATTGTATTTAGTGTAATACTAATTGCCAATTTGAACGTAACACCGAATTGCAGTTAAAATGGCGGCCGATTAATTTTCGATCAAATTCAACATCGATAGATGCCACAAATTATATATATATATATATATATATATATATATATATATATATATATATATATATATATATATATTGTATTTTAGTATAATATTAATTTATTCCGATATGTCTTAAGCCGATTTAATCCGAAATTGGGTTCTCGTATTTTATTATTTGTTTTCTATATTAAGCTGTGTTTCTATGTTTTAATTGAAAACTAGATTTAATTTATATATATATATATTTTTTTTTTTTTTTTGTTCTATATATTATTTATTTCTATCGAAAGATTTAATATTTTATTATAATTTTAAATGATAAAACTTTATTTATTATTCGTAATTTATTACATAATTATGTCATAAATAAGAAAGTTCATATCTAGAGATCATAATAAAGTACGGAAAAAATTCATACATATATTAATTACAATAATATTAAGTATTTTTATATACTATTTAATAATTTCATATCGATTTTTTGAATATTTTTATTTAAGCAGAATAATCTAAAATTAACTATATATAATCTAATAAAAATTATCAAATATTTTTTTGACATATTCAAGTTACACATATTTATAATGCATTTTTGTTAGAAAAATTTAAATGTCAAGTATTTTCGTTCAATTTTTGACATATAAATCCAATAATACACCCGGTTTTTACTCCGTTACGTCAACTTTTTATACAATATGCCATCATTTCATAAATAAAAAAATTGTACAAAATATAAATAAAAATACCAAATATATATATCACATATTTAACATGACAGTAGTTAATAGACTACAGTTTTAAATCCTCACGTCGATTTTTTTTTTATTATTTTTAATAGAAAAAAATATATATTTAGATTATATATTATGTATGTATTTCATTTGCATACTCGTTTATGCGGTGACCGTATTTAAAATATGGTTTTAGGTAAAAATTTAATTCCGTAGAAGAGTTTGCTAAACGATGCATTTAGAAAATTTACAGTTTTCGAACGTCAGCCACAGCAAAACCAGGCTAATGTACCTTTATATATATATATATATATATATATATATATATATATATATATATATATATATATATATATATATATATATATATATATATATATATATATATATATATATATATATATATATAAAATTTTATATTTTTTTTTGGAAAAGTTACATCGTTAAATTCGTTATAAATTCAAACGGAATATTCATTGTAGCATAAAATTGACATATAATATTTTATATAATAATTTAAATAGTATACATTAAATTAATAATAATAATAGACGCGCGCTTAGAAAACCGCAACTAGTTATTTCGTGTTGTAGCACGTTGAAGTTTTCCGTAGTCAAAAGCGAGAATTTAATGCGTTTCAACGAAGAAATTAAATTTTAACATTTACTAGACGGGTTTACGTTTAAATTATTATTATTGTCGACGTTGTTATATATACAATTGAATTTTCCACCGCGCGGAAAATAGAGAAAATTTCATTTTTCCAACTGCGCTTTTGAGAATTTTTAAATATATATATATATTTTGCAACTGCAACAACGTTAAGCCTTGAACTTTTAATTTTAGAAATTGAACGGTGAGCTTTTTTTTGCGATACGATAAAAATCCTTTCGTGATCCGGAATAATTTAATATATGGCTTTTTATTAGTGTTGCATTGCAGTCGATAGTAAATTCTGATTAGTTTGAAATATATTATATAACGCATAAAGTGCAATTATTTTCATTTTATCTAATATTCGTATTTAATAATTATTTGTTATAACATTTATTTTGTGTTGATTTTTATATAAAATATTATATTTCGTATTTTATATACTTCTAATTAATGTGTCCATAATTATAAATATATATTTATATATATATATATATATATATATATATATATATATATATATATATATATATATATATATATATATATAAGTTTTTCATTGCGAAAAAATATTTTTAAATTATTATAAAATATTATTAATTTTGAATTTTATTAGTTTTGATTAATGAAAATTTAATATGAATGGGAAAATTTAGTAAATCTCATTCGAAAATATAGATTTTAAAGTTTAAATTGACTTGAATTATAATTAAAATTAACTGAATAATTTATCATTGGTTTAAAACAATAAAAATCAACGAGTTTATTTCAAACAATAATTTTAATGGAATTCTAGAACATTTATAAATTAACTTTACAAGAAATTCGTATTATTTTCATTTTGAATCAAACTTTAAAAATAACATTTATTTTTATATAATAAAAAATATCTATATATTATTTTAAATTTATTTCATATCATATATTTGTTGAATAAATTATTTCTACTGTGTTTTATCACACGAATTATTTTAAAGTATGCGATTTTTCATCGGTTTATTAAGGAAAATTTAATAATTTTACTATCTAAGAAAATGAACGAATACGAAAATGACTATCATATTGTAAAAGGTTTCTTAATTAACAACATAAATCACGTAATATGTGTGTTCACCTAATATTAGATACGTTGTTAAATATTAATTTTATAGTCGTTTCCGTTTTAATATTCTCATACGAAATTACAAAATGTAAACTTTTATAACAATAATAATGCTCGTTATTTTTCGAGATCGTACTGAAAAATCGAAGAAAAATTTAATTGGATTTTTTTTTTCAATTATTGCGATTTTTTAACATATATGTATATATATATTTTTCTTTTCTTAAATCGAATAATTTAATATTAAAAAAAAAGTATTAAATTTTTCTTATTGATCTGATGTCGAGTCGATTTAATTTGAAGGCAGCGACGCTTAATTAATGTCCGCAGGCGATGTAATGTAAACATAAATTAATATTAATTTAACGACGTTTTCCACGGGAATTTCCTCGTCTATCTTCTTCGTTTTTTTTTTTGATTTTGTTAATTTTCATTTTGTTTTTCATTAAAAACTTTTCCGACAAATTGAGCGGTCTGTAAATATAGCGAAATTATAATTAAGTTGCGCGGAATAATCGATTTATTATCGCAGACATTTTTTTTTTAATACTTTTTTATAAATAAAATACGATTTTAATTCATTGAATTGAATATTATTAATTATTTAATATTCTATATATAATTTTAGATAGTAATATTTCTTTTTTAATTTTAATTTAATTTCTAGTAATACAATTTTTATATTTACTATTGCATTTAAAATATAATTAATAAATAAAAAATGAGTTAATTTTTTTAAAATTAATTTTCTTTTCTTTCTATTCTAATAATACTATTAAAATATAATTACTACGATTTTATACCATTTTTATTACTTAATATATATTTTATATGCATTATAAAAGTTATCAATATTTTGCATACATTTCAACGTTCACGAATTTCTCTCACGGGTCTACAGGCTATTATATAATCATTTATTACAGAATCGAGAATTTTAACAATTCTATTATATTACATAATATAATATATAATATTATAAAATTGAGAACTTTATTAATTTAACATTGTATTAGCGTCGATCAAAACTTGTCATATTTCGCGTGGAATTCGACGAATTTAATATAATTTATATGGCGTTAGCGTTTTATTTCGAAATGTAAATAACAATTAGGCTTTCACGTAAACACTACATTATACAAATTGCCTGTCACACATATACGAATATATATATATATATATATATATATATATATATATATATATATATGCAATATACATATAATAAATATATCGTTCGTACGACGATAAAGCAGAATGTCTTTGCCTTAATTCGGAACATAATCGAATTTTTCGCGCGTGAAATATTTCGTTCGCAAATATGGAGCGTGAAAATTTATTATGCGTGTTTTTCCACTTATTTTTTTTCGTATATATATATATATATATATATATATATATATATATATATATATATTTACTCTTAAACATCATATTTATGCTTGTCGTTCCATGTCAATATTTAAAAAAGATTTTTATAATATACAATTATTTTAATTTTATTCTAATTTTTAATTAAAAAAACATTTTTTCTTCAATAAAATTTCTATTAAAAACGTCATACAATCACAATTCTCTAGTAGTAAAAAGATGAAATTAAATATTATAAATTTTCTATATCGCAAATGATTTTAAATAAAAATTTATATTTTAAAAATGGAAAATATATTTAGAAAAAAATAGATTCTCGATAATAAATCCATATTCTATTGATATTTAAATATGTTAGCGGCATTTATATATTAAAAAATTTAAATTCAATAATTTTATTATTTATTTTAATTAATTCTAAAAAAAATATGTTTTTATTTCTTAAATTATATGCACGTTGATTTTTATTGCATATGATATATGAAAAAAATATTTAATCATTAGTATTGAATGAGAATAAATAAATAATTTGTTGTACAAAATATATAATTGAAATTGAACATCATGTAAACATTATTCTGCGAGTACATTTGAATAGCACTGGCTTGTCCATGTTAAACCTTCTTGTCAGTGGAATGTTCAATATAGACTAACAAATCAATTCGGATTTCAATTACGCCATTCAAACTAAATAGTATCGATCGAATTAAATATTCTATTCTGTTGCTTAAATTAGATCGAATCTATGATAATTCATTGTTGCAACGATTGATCAATTAAAAAATAAAATAATATAATTTTATTGTTCGATTTATTATAAATAGGATAGTTAAAAAAATCGAGCTTAAAGGTTAAAGTTTATCGGTATAATTCGAATATATCGCGGATGGTTTAACTTTTATTCGCCGGCTTCGTTTTAATAGCGAAACCGGAAATCTCGCGGGATTTAATTCCAATTAGGCCAAAATTTATCCAAGAGAAAACGTCGAGTTCCACCGAACGGGAAATATTATAAGTCCCCGCTGAATTATATTTATTAAGTGAAATGCTCCCGGTTTTTCCCGAGCGCGCGCGCACTCGGAAAATTATAAAAGAAAATGCGAATTTTCTCTCCGTTTCGCGATGCTCCTCCGTCGACGGTTATTTTTAACTGCGTACGCTTGGAAAAATAGTCGAATTCGTTTTTCTTTCTCTTTTTTCTTTTTTTGCTGTTGTTGTTATTGTTGTTTAAAAGTCGGTTTGTTTGTAGCTTTTACGTTTTTTATTTCACTTTTGTGTAACGCGAAACAGTTGGAAATTTTTCGAATGCGAATCTCGAGATAAAAAATGACGATTAAACAATAGGAAAAAAGAATCATTTTAAAATTATGACAATACATTTTTCAGCCCATATTTAACATTTTTTAATATTAATTTTATTCATAATATTTTTTGTTATATTATGAAAATTCTATTATATTTAATTTATTTTATTAAAATTTTCCAAAATTGAATTTACAGATATATACTGAATATTTATAATTTCAACTATCCAATTTTAATATAATTATATTAATCATATAATCATTTCATTACATTAATATTATATTTTTCACAACACTTTTCATCAACTCACACTTCACATTGTTGAAATATTAGAACGATAATTATAATACATTACAGCAAAATTTCACCTCAAATTAACTCTCATTCTATATAAGCACACACACACACACACACTCTAATATAATTATTCTAGATTTTCCAAAGTAAACACATACATTTATATAATTTGAAAGTAGATCACGCACGTGCTATTTCAATAATCTCAAGTGCGCGACAAACTTAAACGTTCAGTTTAATCAGGTAATACCGTCGGATCTGTATTAGATCTTGCTAAAATTTAAACGCTGCGGTTATCTACCGCATTATATAATTATATCGTGTTATATGCGGTATTTATTATAGCGCGTAGCCAAAAGCGACGAATCGATAAACGCGGCACGCTCGTTTTATATAGATAAAATCCGGCTGCTGCGGATGTTCGGATGCCGACGTATCTCTTGGCCTTTTTTTCGCTCTTTCCGGTTTTACGAAGGTTCAATTTTAGATTTTCCAACGTCGGGCAATATGCGTTCTTCGATGCTCGATTTGAACCGTGACAGTAAACAGACACCTGCCATTTATACCCCGTGTGTAACCGACGAAGGGATGGAAAATTCGACGACCGACGCGAAAATCTGCTAGAAGCTTTTCTTTCACGTTCTTTCGCGCACATTTTATACAATTTTTATTTTTTTCATTCGTTTTTTATTTATTTTTTATACATCTAAATTTTTACTACTATTTTTTTTAATTAAATTAAGATTTTCTTAAATTTTCCTGTAATATTATAATCAATTGTTGTACGTATTTATAACATAAATTTTGTTTAAATTATAACAGAAAACGCTACGACCATTTTTTTAAATACATATATATATATATATATATATATATATATATGTATTGTTTAATATTTTAACCAAATTTCTTATATAAAAAAAATATTTTTTCAATATATTGCAATTAAAAATTTAAAACGGCATCAAGATTGAAAAAAAAATCAATCATATTAATAAAAAATTATATTTAAAAAAATATATAAAATATTTTTCGTACAGAATTGTATTATATATAAGCACTGGTACTATAAATTTTACACGATTATTTTTACTATCTATCATCTTCAATCATGCGAAAAATTACTACGCTCTCAATCTATCAAGATTATAATTGCAATCGTGTACAGTAAAATAAATTAATATATATATATATATATATATATATATATATATATATATATATATATATATATATATATATATATATATGAAAAAGCAATTACATAGACGTCAAAACGAATTAACTGCATTACCGAAATGCCTTGTCGGATTTTTCAAAACGTCACTTTCACCTGATGGATCCGTTGTCCATTGGACCATTGTTCGTTTTAATTATTTCATGAAAATATAATGGAAATCGCCATAAAGGGTTCCGAAACATTAGCATTTTAATTGCTTTATCGTATCGGATTTTAACCGAACATAAACACTATTAAATTATATATAATAAACATACATACATACATATATATAAAGAAAACGATTATCGCGGTTATGCGTTTAATTTTGTTCCTTAATCGCGTTTGTTCTATTTATATATATATATATATATATATATATATATATATATATATATATATATAGAATTTTTTATATTATATATTATCAAATATATTAATATTACGCGTATTTTCCATTAAACGATCGACTTTTCAATACTTTATATTACATATATATACCATATATATATATATATATATATATATAGATATGACTATATAATATAAAGTGAAAACGATATATATATATCCTGAAAAAATGTTTCATGCGTAACATGTGCGCTTTGACGTGAAGTTTATTGGAAATATAATCCATGATTAATCCTCCATCGACATTCCGAAAAGGGGGGGGGGGGCTTATATTAAAAGTTAATCGTCGAATAATATTTTTATTTTCGTCTTACGTTCGTGATAAATTGATAGCTTATATATACATATAAAAGAACTTATATATAGTACATTTGTAATTGGATTGGTTTACTTTATTTATATAATCAGAATATGATTGCTTATTTCAGATGTGATCAACTATTTTCTATTACGTATTACATATCCTGGAAATTTATTTACTATAATATTTCTAATTAAATCCTTGTATATAAATCTATATTGATTTTATGTAATTTAATATATATATATATATATATATATATATATATATATATATATATATATATATATATATATATATATATATATATATATATATATATAATTTTTATTAATAAAGAATGAAATTAAAAAGAAAAAAATATATATTTGATGTTTGAATAATATAATATTTTTCATAACGGTTTTTCAATAAATATTAATATAAAAAATAATAAAATTGTATTAGACCAGACATCAAAAAAAAGTAATTTTCATGATAATGTCTAAAAAACCTAATAAATAATAATATAATTGGAAAAAAATAAACAATATTGTGAATAAAATTAAAAAATTTCAAGCATTATATTTAGTATATTTATTATTATTATTATTATTATTATTGCGCAAAATAATAAATTAAATTTTCTAATTGCGATTTTTATTAATGCGAATGAAAAAAAAATGACGCGATTATGTCAGCGCTTACGTGTTAACTCGGTATTAAATATTTATTATATATTTACAGCATATTTAATGCTATTAACACGTTAATTACGAGAGCTTTGCATAATATTTGATGAGGTTGGAAAATTGGACGCGTATTATTTTCGTTGAGCGTCAAATTCGGGAGAAAATTGAAAATTGTTAACATTTACCGAAAGCAAATATTTGCCTCTTTATATAATGTAATTGAATATTATAAATTTTATTACAACACATTTGAAATATCAGCTTTCTGTTTTACATATTGGAAAATATCCTATATATTACATGAAATATTTCAATTAAACGAATTTTTCTTGTATATTTTTATTATATTATCGTTTAAACGTTTCTATTATATAAATATTTCATAATTGAAAATTGAAACAGTATTTTATTGCATTGTTATGTATTAAAATTTTTATTAAAAATTCTTCAATATTTTTTTAGTTCTATATTAAATCTTATTCACGTTATCAAATTATGATTTAACCTTTAAACTACCGGATACGAGATAACTCAATTTTGACTTATATATTTTATGTCTACTGTAAAAAGTTTTTATTTTTTAATTTTAAACTTTAATGTTAAAAATATTTTTTTCATGTCTAAAGTTTAAAAATTAATTAAAGAATCCTAATAAATTAATTAATTATAAGCATACTTTATATAATATAAATATGTTATAAATAGTGATTATAAAATATATACATATTTATACTTCAAATTCAACCCAATTTTAACGATACGATTTGAAAAGCGTTATTAAACCGTTTTTAAGCGCGCTCGCCCGTCGATTTAATACGCTTCCCGATACGAATTTAATTAGTACGGTTTATGTTTGAAAGCTGCGCCCGCGCTTTCGGCACTTAAGACTTATTAAACGGCGTACGCTATTTAATCATACGCCCGCGCGTTATTAGTTAACATTCGTAAGTTATAAGTTGTCAGTTTTGCGTACGTTATACGGCGAAAGCTTTTAAACCACAAAGCACTATGCGACGGCTGAGTTTGAAAGCTTACGATGCGGAACTTTGATTCGGCGGCTCTCAATCGATATTCATCAATTTTTTTTAGATTAAAATTTAATATTTTTATATATTGATTTATATTAAACAGATATATTCAATTTAAAATATAAATAATCTGATATTTGATATATAATATATAGATCTAGAAAGAATTATTGACTCAGGAATATTCTGCTGTTTCATAAAAAGTTTGAGAATCGCCGTTTCTTTGTATGGAATTCTGTATAGATGTTGCGAGCTTTGAGTGTAACGCAGATTCGCAAAACAATATCTGACGACAATGTCGTTATAACTTTTGCAATAATTGGAAACTTTTGTATTATCGGCAGAAAACGGAAATTTTGTACACTTCTCGGCGACAATATAAAACTTGGAATTTATCGTTCATTATTATTATGACTTATGCGTAGAATATTTGTTAATATCTTTTTTTTATTATTTCAACTTATTGTTTTCAATGTCGAAGCATCCTTGCGATAAAATTATATAATTGGTAATACAATGAAAATATTATCAATATGAAATATGTCTAATATTATTTTTATATAATAAAAAAAATTAATTAAAATCAATGTTTGTATGTATAATTCATAATGTTTATATTATTAAGGATCCAAATGTATTATATAAGATTTTATATAAGTTGCACAAATATCATGTTTTTCTAAATATCTCGCAATCATATAATATTTATATTGAAATATAAAGCTAAGTTCTCTTACAATAAAATATATATATAAATTTAAACATAAAATATTCACTCGAATAACGATGTGCGATTTTCTTTGGAAAAATAGAAAAAAAAATTAAATAAATCTATCGTAAGTTAAAATTTCTTATTACGTAATTGCTAACGTTAAAAGAATGCTCCCATATTAAAGAGTTCTTTAAAAGGCCTACAAGCAAAGAAATACAAGCAAAACGCTTTTTCTTTTCTTTTCTCTTTTCTCGTTGTCATTATTATTTTTCCGCCCTCGTTACCGCCGTTGAACAACGTTGGGCGGATGATACATCTTTCGTCTTATCGTCAAAAAAGTTAAATTCGAACAGAACGGAACACGCTTTCGCTTAAAAACATAAATTCGTTGTAGCAGTAAGAATTTTAGTTAGCGAAAGCTTTCTACGGAGTTTACAAGTAGATAAGTCATGAATGGAGACGCCCCGTTTTCAGATATTGCCGTTGTAAAGTGAAACTTTTCGAGTTTTGTCTTCGTAGAAAACGTTCTAAACTAACAGAAATTTATATATATATATATATATATATATATATATATATATATATATATATATATATATATATATATAGCTATTTATTCAATACGACGCTTGTTAGAGTTGAAGCATATTACACATGTCGTGTGTTTTGGAGATTTTCATGCGACATCTTGGATTTCGTTTGTATGTATGTTTAATGAATATATTCGGTTTAAATTATATATATATATATATATATATATATATATATATATTTCTTTAACAATGTTAATATTTTTAATTGTATTGTTATTATTTTTTATATAGTAAGACTAATTTAATAAATTTTATACTATTTTTAAATATAATAAAAAAATATGCCTTTAATATTCCATCTATATATATATATATATATATATATATATATATATATATATATATATATATATATGTAATATTTGAATTCTTTTATTTATATTGATTGACCTTTTTAAAATCCAAAAGTTCAAACATTCCTTATTGTCACATATTATATTACAAATATAATGAAATTATTAAGCTAAAAACAACATCTATATATTTTAAATTAATATATATATATATATATATATATATATATATATAATTTGCCAATATTGTGAGTTTTTAAGTAAGAAATAATTAGTTTGAAAGTCAGGTGTAGAATTGAGGATTCAACTTCATTAAAATAAATCAATATTGAAGATTTCTTTAAAAAATCTTACACTGCTGGTGGGGAACCTTAAAATATAAAAAAAATAAAAAATACGTGAAATCGGGTAAATTAGAAGTTAAAAATATGTATATACTTAAAATAGAGCTTATTTTACAAAATGGCAATTGAAAAAAAATATATATATATATATAATACGAAATAAATATTAATGTAAAAAACCACATTTGTTGGTTCGAAAGACTACATACTGTCTCAGACTATATCAATTTAAAAACCTTTGTTCTTTGAAATTATTAGTTTAGAGATCGTAATTTTATACATAGATGCATTTCATTAATTTATAATTATACTATATAATATTAATATATGTATTTGTTTAATTTTACAGTATGTGCGTGCTTGGAAAACGTCTTTTAACCGGCATTCCCATCGACAATTGCACCAAACAAAAAGGCGGACCATTATGGGATATATTCTGTTTGAATAAAACCAAATGCGACAGTTATTTCGACAAACACAATATCAGCATCGTCAGAGGCATCAAAGTACAAAAAAATAATAATAATATATTATAATTTTACATATACGTGGTTTCATTATATAAAAATGTATTTTTTTTTTCAATAATATATAGGGTTTATCCAGCGGAGTGTTCTTCGAAAATTTGGCCGATTCTTTCTTGGAACTTGGACAGTATATTTCGTACGGAAAAGATCCTCAAGATATCGAACAAATGGATAAGGAAACATATAACCAAATCACCGTAGATATAACGACCACATTTACAATCCTCATCGGAATATTCTTCCCTTCAGTGACAGGTAAATATACGTATATATGTATATGAAAAACCTAGATATGTGTGCAAAATTTTCATACGCTTGATGAAAATGTTCAATGACCCGGATGAAAATTATGACTTTATGGCATATATAAGTATATATTAATATTTATATATGTATATATTTTTTTTTGGTTTTGTTTCGCATACAAAATTCACCCCCGCAATGTACCCTTTAATGTTCGCAACGTAACTTAATTACTGTCGTGTCGTTCGATGCTTATGAATAATTAATTATGGGGTACGTAACAATGTCGCCTTCACGATATAATAAAATAAAGTTTACGTAGCCCTCGTCCCCTTTTTATATAATAATATTTCGGCTATTGTCAAGTTTGATTGCTTCAGTTTTGCGAAATAAGATTACGCTTTATGGGGGGGGGGGGATGGGGGTCGAATATTACTGTGAATAAATTGTGTATTTTCAGACTTTTCGTTTCAGTTTTTCTTATGGTCAATTTATTGTTTTTATTTTTATTACGCGTATATAAATTAACTAATATATATTTTTTTAATAGTCAAAAATATTTATTTAGTTGTAAAAGCAATTTTTGGTTTTGTTTCATTGGTATATAATAATGATATTTATTAATTATTGCTGAAAAATAGTTAGAATAACATTGATAATATCATGATTTATATAAAAAATTTAAATTTATTATCGGAAATAATGATTATAAAAAAAATATTTAAATTAATAATAATTTAAATTGGTATTTTTATTATTAATACTTTATTTATATGAATTTAAATTGTGTGTATAATAATCTATTTAATATTGCATATTAAGTATATTATTATTTATGATGTTAATTAAATATTTTTATTTGTAATAAATTACTATGAAAATTGGCGTTATATATTAATTTTTCAAGTCAAAAAAATGCTCTAATTTAAATTAATAAAATTAAAAAAACAACAAAAAACGGAAAATAACGATTTAAAAAAAATTGTCCCCCACCCTTTTTTTACGGTAATAATTTAATATTAGAATCATAAAGCTCGACGCGAGCTTTCAACCTACGCGTACCGTATTAGCTATGCGTAAATATATATATATATATATATATATATATATATATATATATATATATATATATATATATATATATATGTATCAAGTTTTGCGAAAACAAGGAAAAATTATTCTCGCAACCTCGAACATAAAGAGAAAATATTACAACAAAGCCTTCGCATCCAGGTGAAGGGTGTTAGGGTCTGTAGTGGCGTTGGTGTAAACTTTGTGCATCACTAATGTAAATTTTATATGTTAAAAGTTTGACATCATATTTTAGTGGTTAAAACGCTTTATTATTAAATTTATACAAGTTATATGAATATACATAAGGAGGCTTAAAATTCGACAAAGGCTTTCGCCGCGTTTCGCATTATTCAAATATCGCACGGTGATAAAAACGCGACTAACTGTATCGCAAATCGAACCGACATTATTATTATTATTATTATTTTCTAATTTTTTTTTTCAGGCATTATGGCCGGCTCTAATAGATCCGGCGATCTAGCCGACGCCCAAAAGAGTATTCCGATTGGAACTATCTGCGCTATTTTGACCACATCCACCGTTTATTTGAGCTGTGTGCTTTTATTCGCCGGCACCGTTGATAATCTTCTGCTCAGAGACAAGTGAGTATTTTTTTATTTTCATTTTTTATTAATTTATTCATTTACCACTTGTTCCCATTTGATTTTATTGTTTATATAATAACGTACGTCACACTAGAGATGATACAGTTGTAACGAATACATTAACATATCTATATATAGAAAATAGGTCACGTGTTAATTTAATACGTGTAGTATATATTATAAACGTGTATATAGTTAGAAAAAAATAATAATAATATAATATTTAGATTGATTCGATTAAAAAAATATATGAAAAAAATAGTTTATAATCTAAAAAATGATTTTATATATTAAAATAATTATGAAAAAAAATTAACTATTTTTTAATAAAAATTCAAATATATTTTGTATAAAAATATATGAAAATATATTTTTATACAAAAATACGTTTAAAATGAATAATGAAAATATTAATTAAAGATTATATCCATTAAAGTTTCCATAATCGGTTTAAATCTACAACTTTTACAATCTGAAAATTATTTCCCATCTCAAAAAAAAAAAAAAAAACATTTACCGCGTTTTATATATTTTATTATGGCTTAACATTGTATATAACTTATGCATGCCGAAGCTTTAAGTCTTTAATGCGTCTACCGAAAATCAAAATAAATTCGAATTGACGCATAAATGCAAATTTTGCGTACATAAATAATAGACGCCCGTTTAAAACGTCTATTTTTATTATTATAAAGGGGGGCGAATTTTGAATTGCTAATTTACCCCCATCCGCTTTTCACATTCAGCCAGTTTTCCTTCGCATGGGAAAAAGGGAACGCGTCTCGTTTTTCGCATAATGAAAGGGATAAGCTTCGCAAAGTTCCAGTATAAGGGAAAAGTCTGTCTCTCTTTCTTGAGATAATTTCCTGAAAACGCCGACTTTTCAGGCGGAAAAGCGCCGGTTGCATTTCGTAAATGTCTATCCGACGTCAAATTTTCTCGGGAAAACCGAAGTAATTGCGTAATTATACTTACATACAGGTTGTGTGTAAAAATATTAAAAGTCTTTACTACCTGTAAATTTAAAAAAAATATTAAACATAATCTTGTGAAATTTTATATATGCCATAAAAAATATATTTATCAACAATATAACCTAGATTTAATTTTTAATATATTATATTTATTATAAATATATATATATATATATATATATATATATATATATATATATATATATATATATATATATATATTTATTTATTTATTTAATTTTCAGAATAAATTAATACATTTATATTACAAAATATTATATATACATTTATATCGGTAAAATTCAGTGAATTGTTACTACTTAGTTTAAACCTTTGACATTTAATAAAATGTATATATAATATAATATGATACTTATGAGTTGAAAATTTCATATAATTTTTCTCGGAAAAAGCGTTTATTATTATTATAAAATTCTTTATATCTAGAAAATACATTTAAAATATAATAAAATAATTATTCTACTTGCGATATATGTTTTTTAGACTATTCATTTCACTTTTAACTCTCAATTCAATCAATCAATTATTAATTGTATGTTATCAATTCTTCGGTTATATATTTTGTAAAATCTCATCGATTTCTTTTATATATAATATATTATTCTTTTTACTATAAAATATTATAATAAATCATATCTAGATAAATTTATTTTGAACTCTTATTTTATCATAAAACTTGAAAAAAATGATCATTTTACAATCTTGACATTAAAAGGTTATATATAATACTGAAAAATCTCCCTATTTATATCATATAATTATTAAAAATACAACGTGATCCTTACACAGTAGCAATTTTCTCTGTACAGTGAGATAGAAAGAAAAAAAAATTATACAAGACTGACATAAATCCGCTTATAGAAAATGGTACTTACGCTTACGCCATTATTATTATTATTATTTTTCCTTTTTGTTTTGGTTTTTCACGTCGTATATTATTTTTATCTTTTTGTTTTTCGCGTAAATGATATATTTGTACGAAGGTGTCTAACCTTTATCATTTAAACGCCCGCATGATATTGCTTTTCCATCTTTTTTTTTTATCATTTTCATTATATATTTCGCCAAAAATAATACGAATTATATAAAAATAATAATAATAATAATAAACTCTCGAAATTGCTTTCTATTTCTTGAACATTTTATATTTTTATAATATCAAAAATGATATCGTTTTTTTTTTCAGAAAAAATTATTTTATTCGGAATTTTTAAAAATATAATGAAACACTTGATTCAAAATTCGCACATATTATATATAAATCTATATTAATTTAATTTTTATATGGTATTATTTGATATATATATACGTCGAAGTAAATGAATTAAAATAATAAAAATAATGTGAATATTATTGTGAATTGTTGAGTTTTTTGGATATTGAATATCGAGGAGAGTTTTTATTATATATATTAAAGAAAATGAATATTTTGATCATGTTTTTTTTTTTATAAATGATAATAAAAGAAGTCTAGGGTTTGTTTTATAAAAAAGCGATATTAAAAATTAAAATTTTAAGTGATGATCTTCAACTTTTGAATATGAAAAAGCATATCATATATATACAAAATCGTGTCACACTCACACGCTGAAGTCATAAGAAAATAAAAGATATTGAAAAATATGTTCGTATTTAAATGTGAAAAGCGATTATTATGAAAATAATAGATGATTTAGTAAAAAATTATATGAATATAAAGAAATTCTAGTACACAATGCTATTGGAAGTACAGCATTTGTTCAAATATAGGAAAATTGAGTCGTCCGTTGCGATATCGTCGACATCTTCAACTATCGAAAATATTCAAAGCGAGAAATGTCGAAGACGTTTTGAATATTTGAGATGGGATTGAAGTAAACAACGCTTAGAAAAGTGCCTGCGGTCTAGATAAAAAAAAATATAAATGGAAAATACGCGGGAAAGCGACGACTTATATAGGGTGAAAAGGGTGCAGAACGGGACCGATATAAATGGTGGTGAAAAAAAAAAACCAATCCCAGATACGAAGGCATAATACTGTTGTGCTTTCGTCACCAGTCGTGGGATTACATTTGAAAAATTCAAGATGACGATGAAAAAAAAAATAGCGAAAGCGCTCACGAGTGTTTCGCATAATGCCGTGTGGACCCTTCTTTATAATTGACGAATGATCGATTGTTTGTGTCGTCGGAAAATGGATTTTTTTTCCGTGTGTTTCAGAATATATGCCGTATAATAATAATAATTAAATTTTTGTATTTAATTTTTATTAAAAAAAAACAATTTCTGGAAAAAAATCGAAATAAAAATTGAAGCGCCACTGAAAATTTTGTAAAAATAATTAATTTGCAAAATAAAATGCGAATTCTTCATTATATTAATCAAATATTAAATTAAAGATAAAATAAAATAATAATAAAAATATATTGAAAGTACTCAAATTTCAGCTTAAAAATTATTTCAAATATTTGAAAAGGCAATTATAATTTATTTGAATTTAAGAAATGTATTCGGAACGAATAATTCTGCTTCTCGTTTTATATTAATAATAATTGCGAAATATTAATTATGAAAAGTGCTTTTATGCATAAAATATAAATACATATTATATAATTAACATTTAAAAAGTTATGTAATTAAAATTTATTTATATATAAAATAGAAAATTATCAGAATTGAAATGAGTATTAATTTTGAAGGTTGTTCGCAGAGTCGTGATCAAAAAGTAAAAATAATATTTTCACAAAAAAAAATGTATCAAGAAATGAATAAGATTTTAATTAGATAGACGTTGCTTAATTATGTCAACACATTTTATATAATATATATATATATATATATATATATATATATATATATATATATATATATATATATATAAAATCTATTTAATCGTCAAAAGCATAAAAGTCAACAGAAAATCCTACGACATCGTGTTTTATCTATCACTAGATTTAATTAGAATATAAAATTCACTATAAAAATTTTATATTAAGTATATTAAATTTATAATTTATATATCGTTTCTTCTTTCAGATTTGGTCAATCTATCGGTGGAAAACTCGTCGTTGCCAACATTGCCTGGCCGAATCAATGGGTGATTTTGATCGGATCCTTCTTGTCGACTCTTGGAGCTGGTCTCCAATCGCTTACCGGTGCTCCTCGTCTACTTCAAGCCATAGCCAAAGATGGTATTATACCATTTTTGGCACCGTTTGCAACTTCTTCCAGCCGTGGTGAACCAACCAGGGCATTAGTTCTCACCATGCTCATCTGCCAATGTGGAATCCTTCTTGGAAACGTCGATATCCTTGCACCATTGTTATCCATGTTCTTCTTGATGTGCTACGGCTTCGTCAATCTTGCCTGTGCCTTGCAGACTCTATTGAGGACACCAAACTGGAGACCACGTTTCAAATATTATCATTGGTAAGTCTTATTATTTATTATTAATATATATATATATATATATATATATATATATATATTGTTATTATATATATCTGTCAATATAAAGTTTACCTTCTAAAATATGTTCAAAATGGTCACCGGTGAATTGTTTCTCTTGTATTTTATTAATGGCCAGAAAGGATGCTCTCGACGGAAGTTCACGGTGTATAGAAAGGGATAATTCCATTATCCCGAGAATAAAGTATGGGAGTAAAGCTAGATCATATTATATAGCGTCCTTAGGATGATCGCATAATTTACTTTCGATCCCATAGAGTCTATTAATCTCTTTGACGTGTAACCTTCTAAAGTTCTCCAATATCTCAAAGACCTAGTTTTTTTTTCACGACGTTATTTAATTAGACTCGAAATATACGAAAGTCGATCGAATAAATTTCATAATCGTTTTTCCTTTTTTGTATCCGCGAAAATGAATTTTCTCCAAACGAAGCTAATACTAGTTTTAATGCAATAAATCAGGGAATTTTTTCGCTTTTCTCGCATCTATCGTATGAAGTTTTTCAATTACATTCTCCGATACGATCATTATAAATCGAGAAAAGCAAAAACCGAGAAAAACCACCCCCATAACTGAACCGAACCAACCTTTACAAGATAAGGCTCTCAGCGTTAGAACGAAAAACGCAAATAAAGAAAAATACACGTATAAAGAAAAAAGATAATGGAGCCGAAGCAACGGGTGAAATATTTCGCATTTTCCTCCGCATGTTCACGTTTTTTTTTCCTTCTTTTTTCTTCGCCCTCTTTTTCCTCGGCGCAACTTTTTTTTTTCTTCTTCATCATCTCCTCCACGACGAGCACTTGTGCCCTTTTACTTTTTTTTTTTTTTTTTTTTCGAGGAAAACTTATCGACTTCGTTCGCAGATCTCGCTTTGTTTGACTCGGTGAAAAAGGTCAATCGTTATGACGATGATAATGATGGCTCGTCTTTCGGTGCGAATGTTTATAGGGGATGAAAAATAGACCATACCAGAGAACAAAAGTCAAATGAAAACCTTCCTAAAAACGCGAAGCCACAGTCGGACGGATAAAAATGGTATACTTCGGTGTAAATTGCGCTAAATGCGGAAAGAGTGGAAATTTCACATTGTTTTCTCGGATGGTTAAGAATTTTATGCTGCGTTCAAAAGACTGGTAATTTTTTCCCATTTTTATCGTCCGATAACGACATATAATGAACGACCGAAAAATAAAAAAAATATTTTTTTTACGACGTCCTTTATATATATATATATATATATATATTTATTTATTTATTTATTTACCATTGTCACAGTTGAAACGTTTAATTATACGTCCTTAATGTGCGTTCAAGTTAAAATCTCGAGTCTCACTACGAGTATTTTCTTTTCGTTCGCCTTCTTCTATTTCGGTCTATTTTTTTTTATCTTGCGTCACTTTTTCCGACGAAGAACACCCCCAAGGCTAATATGAGGAAAAACCAAAGAAAAAAATGGCATCCTCGGTTTCACCTAGTGGGATTTAGAGCGTTTCTCTCATTTTTCGCACTTTTCATTGTCGATGTTCCTTTCTTTCTTTTTGTCTTTTTTTCCGTATTTTTTTTTCTCTTTTCTTTTCTTTCCGGTTGCTCGTCTTATCCGCGAGGCCTCATTATTTTTCGTACGTCTTTCCACTTCAGCCTTCTTGCCCGTCGTCGTCGTCCAAGGTTAATTAATTTATTTCAGAAAACGTTTTGTTAGCCAAGGAGAGAAACGTTGATCTGTAAAAACAAAGAAGCATCTGCGAGCGAGTTTCAGTTTACTTAAGCCGAATTACGAATGCGCGATAATCAAATCAACCCCCCCCCCTAAAAAAAAGGTTACATTCCCTTATCAGCGAAGATATTTTAGTATCTCGAGAGCTTCGAATACATTTCGAAATTGTAGATAAATAACTTTTATATTATTTCTGCGAATGCGAAGTATTTTCAAATGGCACAAATCGAATTTGACGAATTTTTAAATTATACAAATCATATTAATTTATTTTTTAATAATATGTATATAATTTAAAATTTCATCTTTATGGTCAACGAATATATATATAATAGATCCCCAAAATTCTGAACAGTCACGATCTTGAAATTCTTGCAAAAGTTTGAACGCCGAATCATCATTCAAACATAACAACGAGAATTACGGTAATTTAACTTCAGAATAACTATTTCATAAATTACTACAATTAATAATCCACCACTATAATAATAATCGCATACACATTACAATATATATATATATATATATATATATATATATATATATATATATATATATATATATATATATATATTTGAATATATAAATTTTAAACAATATATGTATATATCTATTATTATGAATAAAATTATTCATTCCTTACGAATATGATGTTATTTATATGATTTCGACGAGAGAAAAAAAATACATATTTCGATTGAAAACGAAATAAACATAAATTAAGATGATGAATGCAGACGATGAAAAAAAAAGCCGATAAGAGACGCACTTCAGACTTTCAGGCGCCTTTGGACGATATCGATTCGATGGATGCTGCTGAAAAAACACAACAAAACCTCGGAGTCATATGCTAATCCATTTATGTATATATATAATACAAAATTTTTATTTTCGGAATATGTCATCGACATATATTATGAAAATATTGTATATTTTCATATATTTATTATGCTATAATTATAAATTATTTATTTATACTATATCATTTTGGTGTTTATATATATAATATATATATATTATTGATTTTGACGTTGGTTATGAATGCATATATTATTAGTAAACTAATTTATGTAATATTGAAACGGAACTAAGTTTAATGGAACATCATGAAAGCGGATGTAATCGTCGATCTTTAGTACTTCCTGATTAATTAACTGTGTTCTCTTTCTTATTTCATATTATATAACTTATATATATATATATATATATATATATATATATATATATTTATATACATAGAAAGAGAGAAAGAAAAAAATGATATTCATATATAAAATTATATATAATATTTTTTATCTCGAATTTCATAGAAAAATTTCTGAATTAATATAAATTTTATTTCAATTTTTGAACGTTAAACAAGAAAAAAAAATATAGAAATTTTACAATTAAAAACGGTTTTTATGTAATATAAAAATTTTATAAGATTTTTTTTAATAGAAGTATTGATAAAAAATAAAAAGATTAAAATATAATTAGTTCAAAGCTAAAAATATTTATTTTTAATCAATGTTGGAAATAAAAGTTGAAGATATTTATAGATGGGATTAAATAATAAAGAATTTTACAAACAATAATTTAACTTTTAAACACTCTTATAGTTACGTAAATTTCACAGATTTTAATATATTGATTTATGTCAAAATATTTCAAGATATAAATTGTTTATTCAAAATAATCAAATTGTCAAATGTGTAAAAATAATTAGATATATAAAAATACAAAATTCACATGACGACGATAACGATATATCCGTTTTGGCTTTCTTAATAAAAAAAACAAACACTCTCATTTTACACGAATTTTTCGCATATGTCGCTCGAAATTTTAATTAACGAAAAATACACAATTTGCATATTAGACACGCGCGCACGCTTAAAGGTTTCCGGTTTGCTTGTTTTTATTTCCGGCTTTTTTTTTCTTTTTGTATACATCACGATTATTTGCTGTGTCGTTACACCGGTTTTTACGACGTCGATAAAAGCGAACCGGCCGCCCTTCTGCCGCCCTTTCCGCCCGTTTTTCGAATGTGTAACGTCGCCTTATTATTAGGGCGAGATTGCCAAGAAAAATTCGGTCGATTTTCTGTTATAAAACGAGTTTTCCGACGTATTCGGTTCGACGATATATTGCAGGCTTTTATCTTTACATGTGTAAACATTCATAAATATATTTTTATACATTTACAATATAATATAGTATGAAATTAGTGTTGTCTTATTACGATAACTTACTTCGCGATATCTATATTTTCTATATTGATTTTGACTATTTTTTAATATTATATTGTGATGTCCTATTTTTGAAGATTAATATTTTTATTATATATTCATTCGTATTGATTATTTATAAGTAATTATATCATAATATTTATGAATATTTATATAGTAAAATATCGAAATAATAATAGTCATATATTTGAACAAGAAAATTACGTCATTTGATATATGAAATAAAATAAAATATTTTTCTTTTGTGAATCAATTGTTATCGATTTCTAAAAAAATCTGAAAATTTTTGAAATCTGTAATAATATTCTGTTTCATATAAAATCATAATTTTTATGAACTATCATAGAATTCTATCAAAAAAAATTTTTTTCCGATCCAACGTTGATTTTCAATATTTCAAATATATGTATGGAAAAATTCGCCATATTTTCAATATATTTTTTTTTAGTATATATGTGTAAGAAAAAAAAATAGCATTTCAACCCTATAAAAGTTCAAATTGAAAGGTAAAGTTTACGAATCTCTTCTATATTCAGAAGAAAATTTTTCGTATGCGGCTTATTGAACGTCTAAGTATGAAGTTTTTCGTCGAGTTTAAAATTTTATCTCGAAATTGTTAACGCTCGCTAAAATTTCGGCAAAATCTAAATGATTCAAACAAATTAATAATGTAAACAGAGTTTATTTTATACATTTCATATAAAAATATTGATTATAGATTACTTATATTATATTATATATATATATATATATATATATATATATATATATATATATATATATATATATATAATATTTTGCAAAATTGTATTATAAGAATTTCTATTATAGTTCATATATCGCATAGTAACAATTTTGATGATATATATGTATATATATATATATATATAAATAATATATAACGGAATATATTTAAATTTTAGACGTGATCCTAGTTTAAAATTTCATAAGCGATATAAATTTCATAGCTCGAAGCGACTCGCCGGATCAATCAAAAGCAATTTACTCGAATCGGGCCACGGAAAACGATTTTAATGGGGCCAAAAGGGAACGATATCTTCCACGGAAGGGATGCTGAGGATTTTCAACTTTTCGATATTGGAAAATTGTTGCCTTTTCCCCGGGAAAATCCCGAATATATCCTGCGCCCAAAGCGATTTTCCTAACGACCGTCAGCGTCATCTGTCGAAAATCGGCTCCGTTCTATAATAAGGAATTCATCCCGCACTCCTTCTTAATTTATGTTTTATTACATCTTTATATTTATTTTTTTTCTACTGACATATTTATATTATCTATATTTTTTTTTTATAATAATATATTTTTTATAATAAGCTTCTCTCTTTTATATCTGCCTACTTTTCCTTGAAAAATTCATAATGTACACATTTATTATTTTACCCTTGTGTTAGGAAAAAATATTTCACGAAATATTTTTCAAAATTTATATATATATATATTTAATTAAATATTCACAACAACCATCAGAAGCCCCGAAGGTTATATATTTTTTTTAATTTTATTAAATATTTATTTTTAAAAATTTCTTTTAGCCACACTTTAATTTCTCATGAGATATCAAATTATTTTTAAACAATATAATAAATGTATAAAATTGTTCAATACGAACAACAGATGGCGTTTCAGTATCGTTTACAATACAATAATAACTATTATTTTTTTAATTTTATCATCACTTTTTATATATTTTATTAATATTTAATACAATAATAAATAAACTAATATTGAAATAGGTTTTTAAATCAACTTTATGCTACATATTCAAATTTTTTATTGAATTAAAATGTATGAAATTATTTTTATATAGTAAAATTTTTCATTGACACCGTCAAAGAAAATTCAACGCTGGCGAATTTGATCGAAAAAAAAAATATAACTCGAACGCAAAAATCTTTTATTACCATTATTGTCGATATTTACGTATCAGCAAAAACGTCCCACTTTCGCAGACATTTTCCGCCCGTTTGCGCATTTTGAAAATAAGACATCTTCAAAACCCCTTCAACGACGACTCTTTGCGACGTGTTCCGTCATAAATTGCCGTTCGCATAGTTGTCGCCGGTTTTTCACCGCATTTTCCTAGCGAACGGAAAAACTGAAAATTTTCAAATTGAACTACCGCAGACAGGATTCGCTCGCGAACATCGACTTTCAAGATTTGAATTCGAAATTTTCCTTTATTTACATCGATTTTATACAAGTTTTTTTATTTCAATGTTATCAATTATCGAAAAAAAAATATTAATAAACCGCTATTTTTGAACTCAAAATATGAACTTATATCAATATTAATAATTTCAATAATATTTTTGTATATAATATGTAAAATTTGTTATAGTATTATATATATTTGAACTTTGTTCCGACCGATAGTAATTTTGAATACGCTTCGATTTTCAGTATCTATCACATAAAGCCTTATCTATACGTAAAATTTGATGACATATCAGCAATCATTGCGGAAAAGGGTGTCATATTTGATATCCTTGAAATGTTACCGATAGAAAAAGAAATGTTCAGTTTGCCACCATTTCGTTTCTCATTGTTATTACTATTATATAATAAACGATTATTTAACTATTAACTATATTTTGTGTTTGCTATTATATATTCCATAATAGATTTTTATATGGAATTTTTTGTTACTCATTTCATTAAATTTATCTTTTAAATTTTACTCTGCTAATTATATTTTCCTATCATTTCATGGCCGTATATGATAATTTGTAATCTTTGTTCATATTATATATTAAATATTATTATATAATGCTTTAACGGTAACATTCATATATAAGAAAATAAACGTAAAACGAACGTGTTAAATCGATCGATCGATATTATAATAACGATCGAAATTTCCCATAGGAAAATAACGAAATGCCATCGTTTTTCAAACGTTACGCGCGCACATACTCACAAACATAACGAGACAAAACGAAATACACCGTTTTTTTTTCCTTGTTCGTCCGTTACAAACGACATGCGCTCGCTCACAACGGAAACAAGTAAGTGAATGCGTACAATATATAAAATAGAAAGAGAGATGTGAGAAAAAAAAACACATCTCTTACAATATTATATATCATCGTTATTTTATCTCGTAATTTTGCAAAAGTGCGTAACGCGTGCGCGCAAAACGACCCGTATTGCCTGTAACACATATGTGAACGTTATACGCTTTTATATAAATTGTATTATCCTTTATATATATATATATATATATATATATATATATATATATATATATACGATTCTAACACAAACCAAACAAAAAGCTATAAAAGTGCCGCGTATGAGAAAGAAGAGAAAAAATAAAGTACGCGGCGTAGAAAAAGTGTTCAAACACTTTTATAATGTCGCTTTTATGCGCGATAATGTAGTTTTTAAAAGCGAAACGCGTATATATATATATATATATATATATATATATATATCGTATGTGGGCGGTGAAAATTCGTGATATCATCTTTTATATTATTATTATTATTATTATATATAATATTTAATAATAATAGTAATGGTAGCCGTTCTCATTATTGAGAATGGCGTACTTTTTAAACACATCATTTTGACAGTTGATAGAATGTATACGACAAAACAGCGCCATCTGTTGTTATATAGTACGTTAAAAATGTTATTTAACTATTAATTTAATATTAATATTTATTGATTTGATATCATCATATATTTTCACTTAATTATTGATATGAATTAAAAATTTATATTAATTTTAATTAATAATAATAATAAAAAATCTAAATGTAATAAAGATTATATAATCGATTTTTTATGGAAAAAGTAGATATGAACTCTGTTTCATAAGAAAAAAGTAAAAAAAAAATGGTTGTGAATAGGATTTTTTGTGAAAAAAAAATCATGAATATTTTTTACAACATTTACTTCGTTTTTTTTTCCAACACTCTGTATATACACTTTGTAGAAGAGAAAAAAAACGTGTATATATTCGTTTTTTATTGCAAATTTACATATTTTGTCAAATGGAAAGAAGTGAAAGCGGCAACTGAAGAAACATCTGGTTTCGCCGTAGAAATGCAATTACCTGCTGACGCCGTATCAAAAATATAAAAATAACACACACACACACACACACAGAGACTACAGAAAAAGAACGCCATCTTTTGCCGCCTTTTTTTCTTTTTCTTCTTCTTTCAAACGCCATTATTATTATTAGTCCTTTGTATCGGGATTCTTTGTAAATTCGACTCGATACGAATCCTTTTGCGTTTGCCAAATTCGATTTTGACGATCGTCACAGAAATATTTCGACTATTTTATTATTTGTCGTATTATATAATAATAATAATATTTCGCGTTTTATCGTACGATATGAATATTTTAAAAACATTTTAAAATTTCCAATTTTGAAAATGTCCCTTGGCAACGGATGAAAAATGATTTTTTAAGTCCTGTGACGTGCCTCGGTGAGAAATTACAGGGCTAAACCGGCTATTTCTTACTTTGGCAAAATATATACGTATGATACATAGCAACACAAATCGTTTATAATAATAATATTACTGTTATATAAATACGTATATATATATATATATATATATATATATATATATATATATATATATATTTATATACATCGTGTTTTGATATTTATTCCCGTTACAAAACGAGCCATGCGATAAATCAAACTACGAAGTCCTTAATGTCTGTAGTGTTTTGGGAAGACTTTGCCATAACTTAATTTAAATCAGGATACGTTTACTATATGAAATATATATATAAATAAATTTTTTATTACTTTTTTTTTAATTCTATGTATCATGTTTAATATTCATAAAAATAATTATATTTAATATCAAAAACAGATTATCGGTGCAACTTTGTGATATCACTTGATTTTTTTTCCATCTTTTATCTAATGAAAACGTTTTTTTCTTGTTGAATTAAAGAATTTTATTTATATAAATCTGAAAATCGAACTTTATATGAATTGTACTATTAATTTATAGTAATCGAATATAAATAAACAAAACGATATCACAACAACTATATCAAATCGATTTTTTTAAATCTAAAATTATACATCTAACTTAAAAATGTTTATTTATACTGAATAACGATTTTTTTTTTACGTTTATAAAAACGATTAAAATTTTTACTTATTTTCATCAAGCTTTTTATATTAACTTTGTATTTTGTAATATTTCATTAATAGATCGTCGTCACAAAATCGCGCGCTCAAAAAAGAAATGAGCCGTCGACGAAAAGAAAATTCGGAAAAGTCCGCGTACGATATTTTCCACGAAATGTTTTTCTCGTTTGCGTTTAACATTTATGCGGACCTTCCGGTAAAGGATATACGACGTTACATAATTTATATGCGGCTTATATTTTAATTTTTGCTAGGCTCAGTTTAATTGCATATTTTATTAACAACAAAGCAAGACGATGAAATATAAATTCTTTTTTACCTTAAAATTATATTAATTCCTTTTTTTGTATTTATGCGACATTTTTTATTTAATTTAAAATTTACATATATATATATTTAATACGAATTGATAGCTCTATAACTAACATTAATATTACATTAAATTAATATTATAATTATTGTATATTGACAATGCGGATTCGAACTCGCATATTCTAAATATAAACGAATTTATCGATTCAAACGTCATATAAAATTTATTATATCGATTTTTTTTTATATTATAATATAAACATTTTTAACTCGTAAATCTTGATTGTTAAAGTTTTATACGCGGTCCAACGGTGATTTATATAAACAAAGTTGATCGTTAAGACCATATATAAATTATAATTTTAACAATTCCAGAAGCTTTTAACGACCATTTGCTTGTGTTAAAATTAATAAAGCGCCTTATATATATATATATATATATATATATATATATATATATATATATATATATATATATATATATATATATATATTACGGTTATTAAATGATGAAAATAAAATTCGCTTTTAAACACAAACATTAAGAAACGGCAACGTTAACAAAATTCATAAGCATACATTTAATTGGCATTATAGCACATTTGCGCAGTGGAGAAAAAAAAATATATATATATATACGAAAAATAAAAAGAAATAAAAGGATCGTGTCCTGAATAATAATTTCACAATGCCTTTTTATATTTCACTTTATACAGATTTTCCGCCATTACAATGCTCACAATGTTCGACTAGAACCACCCCATATTTGGTACGCAGCCTCCCTCGAAAAATCGGTCGTTTCGTTAATTTTTCCGCATTTTATTTATATCGCACTTTTATATACTTTACATTGTTCTAAATATATATATATTAATATATATATGTATATATATATATATATATATATATATATATATATATATATATATATAGTATAAACTATAAAAGTATAAATTATATATTGCGTTCGCACTTGGCAATATTTTAAATCGGCATTGACCCGTAACGAAGCTTTTTTAACTTGAAATCCGAGACCGGGGAGCTTTCTTTGTTCCCGAACACCCGAACTATGACAAATATCTCAGTGGAAAAAAAATCAAAAAACGAAGTTGAAACAAGCGAAAATATAATGGGGGGGGGGGAAAGAGAAAAAAGAAAATATCCGTAACGTAAAAGGAAAAGCGATAGAAAATTACGATATCTAAAATAATAATAATATCGTTTTATTTTTTTAATCGTTTAATTATTTTTATTTAATATTAATATTTTTTTTTCGACGATGAATTGAAAGAAAAATTCTTCAATCTACTTAAATAATAATAAAATATTCGATATGAAAATAAATTCGTTATATATTCGTATATTTTAACGATTTTTTATTCAGTCTATCGTATAATAGATTATATAAATATAATATGACAATAACCGATGATTGATATTATTTATTATAATTTTATTGTATATTGGCAACATTTACGATTTGACCTTATTTGTGACGCTTTTGGCCAAATAACGATATTTCTATTATATATATATATATATATATATATATATATATATATATATATATATGAAATATATTTTTTTAATATTATTATTTTTGCATTGAAAAAAAAAATTATAGCGTTTTAAATAATATCCTCGATTATGATAACACGATTTTGACGTTCATTAAAAACGAACGGATTCTTACTTTAAAAATAATATAAAAAAAAATATACATATATGTAAAAATTACTTTCTTCTGACATTAAATTATGTAAATTTTTCTCTGCGCTTATTTTACATATATGTATATATAAATATATATATTTTTTTTATAATAAAAAAATTTAAATTCAAGCACATCCAACCGTATATAGTAAATATGTAATGTGTTTCGCGTATGCCGGATGTGAGTTTTATTTTATTTTATTTTTTTTTTTTTTTTGAAAAAGATTTATTCTCGCTCGTCTTATTTTCCTGAAAAGGCGATGAAAACGTGAAAAACTCCGTAACGCACATTAAATCATTTCATAATAAATGCATGTTTTCGTGCGAATATCTCGCAGACGGGCGCATGGAATACGTTTACATTTAAATTATTACATTAGGCAACACGTAATTTACTATTGTTCTATGAATTATGAACCGGGTTCCCGTGTTTATACCGTACGAGTTGCCCGTGACCTTATCGTGATATTTATCGTTCGCATGAATAACGACGTGAATCTTTTAAATGCTGCCTATTAATCGATATTAATGCATATATAATATTAATTTTTTTTAAACGCTATTTACTATGAAATATCACAAAAAATCTTAATATTCAATATTTTACAATGAACATTTCTAAAATTGGCTTATTTCTATAACTGATATTGTATAAGTATATATTCAAAAAAAAAAAATGATATATGATACAGAAATATTTTATTCATAAATGTACATATTTTATTTCAGATCTTATTCATATGTACACGTACACGTATAAAGTGAAATATATAAATAATATTTTATTTTATTTTTTCAGGTCATTATCATTGGCCGGTCTCTCCTTGTGTATCGCCATAATGTTTATGACATCTTGGTTCTACGCCCTAATCGCAATGGGTATGGCCGGTCTGATCTACAAATATATCGAATACAGAGGGTATGTACTATTCAATTTTCATCTATGATTACTTACATAAATCATACGGTTAATCGTTGTACGTTTAATCCATTTGTTTACTCGTACAATAATTGGTTTTGCGGAATCGACTTCGTACACTTCCACGAACACGTCAGAAATGCTCGCGTATTATTATGACATGTTCCATAAAATATAGTATATATACATATATATATATAGTTTTAGATAAATCTAAAACTAACATAGTGAATATTAGAAATAGTTAATATAATGAAAAAGAGAATTCGGATTCGAGATTGTTAATTTTAATGCGGTGATGACGAATTTCATACATTCAAGTGCCGCATTAGAGTCTATATTTGCTCGTACGTGTCAACGGTGAAAATATAAGAAATTAGCGAGTTCAATTCCGATCACGTATTTTACCCGCTTTGACCTTCCATTTTGGATCAATGTTTGCCGCTTTTGGAAAATCGTCTACAATTTTTCCGTCCGAGTTGTCGAACCGGACGCAGTTGTGTAACAATGTACATAAAAATATGGTCGGTCCTTGTATTCGATCAATTTTTAATATCCTAATATAGACCATTTCCTTTTTATTTATTTATTTTGTTGTTGTTTTTTTTTCTTTTTTGCTACTCCGATTTACCGTCGTGTCGTGTGGACATTTTTCATTTAATTCTCAGAAAAAAAAATAACGTTCTGTCAAAATAACGAATCATCTATGACAACATATTTCACATAGAAACCAACATTGGATAGTATAGTGTCTTGTAAATAACCGAATTTTCATTTTAATATATATATATATATATATATATATATATATATAGAATATTTTATTGCAGTGCTCCTATGTTTTCCTTTCCCTCGAGAAAATTAATTATTTCTCATTATTATATTTTTATATGAACGGGGTCGAGATGAGTTAGCCAATACTGTTTGGTCAGCGATTTCCTGCCCTCTTGATTTATACGCTTATTTCTATCGTTAGAGACCTATTTTGTAGACTAATAGGTTTCGTTTCCGACTGAGGCGGATGTTTTTGCCTTGAAAAGTGAAAGCCTCATCGACTTTTTATCGTTTTATTATTTTTTTTTTTCATTTCATTGCTCCACCTTACATACGTCATCAATATTAATCGAGATGAAAAGATATTGATTTAATTTTAATTTTAGAGCTGAAAAGGAATGGGGTGATGGAATTAGAGGTCTGGCATTATCCGCTGCTCGTTATTCACTTTTGAGATTAGAAGAAGGACCACCTCATACTAAGAATTGGCGTCCTCAGATTTTGATATTAGCTAAACCGACCTCTGATCTCGTACCCAAATATCGCAAGATGTTCTCTTTCGTATCTCAACTGAAAGCTGGTAAAATAAAATTTCTTTTTTTTTATATAATATAATATAATATCTTATAGAAAATAATCGTTATTTTATATAATATAGGCAAAGGTTTAACCATCTGTGTGTCTGTAATCTGTGGCGATTATACACGTTGCGCCGGAGAAGCTTTAGCTGCCAAACAACACCTTCGCAAAACCATGGACGAGGAACGAGTCAAAGGTTTCGTCGACATTTTGGTTTCCAGAAATATCACCGACGGATTGAGTCACTTGTTAGTCATAATAGCAAAATTTTCGCTAACTATACGCTTATTTTATATAATTTCCACTGAATATATCGTGTTACGCGGTGAAATGTAATAATTTCAGGGTACAAACCACGGGTCTCGGAGGTATGAAACCCAACACCGTAATTCTTGGTTGGCCCTACGGTTGGAGACAGTCTGAAGATGAGAAAACGTGGCGTGTCTTCTTGCAGACGGTTCGTCACGTCACAGCCGCCAGAATGGCTCTTTTAGTACCGAAAGGCATTAATTTCTTCCCGGATTCTAGCGAAAAGGTATTTTTTCGAGACATCCTAACAAATTTATATAATTATTTCTTTGTAATTATATTATCTTCTATTAGGTTGTTGGAAATATCGACGTATGGTGGATTGTTCACGACGGAGGTCTTCTAATGCTGTTGCCGTTCTTGCTGAAACAACATCGCACATGGAAAAATTGTAAGATGAGAATATTCACAGTGGCACAAATGGAGGATAACTCGATTCAGATGAAGAAAGATTTGAAGATGTTCCTGTATCATTTGCGTATCGAAGCCGAGGTCGAAGTCGTCGAAATGGTGATCTTCTTCATTTATATTTTATCGTACTGTATATTAATTGAATTATATTAATATTTTGATTTTTTTTTTTTAAAGATGGATAGCGATATATCTGCTTATACATATGAACGTACCCTGATGATGGAACAACGTAATCAGATGCTCCGCGAACTGCAACTCAACAAGAAGGAGAGCCTCGGAGTGGTTAGTATATGTTTTTTTTATTTTATCTATTTTGAAATATAAAAATGAAATATGTACGATAAATAAGTTACAATATAAAACTATTACAAAATATATACATACAGTACTAAAATATGACGTCATTACAAAGACATTTTTGTGTATAATTAGAATGTTTGTCTAATGCTGGATTACAAAATTTTGAATGTTTCGAATGATTTTATTGTTTTTATTGTTTAATGTTATAATATAAATATATGATTTTTATATGTTTATTATTTTTATAAGTTACTTTTTGAACACCTTTTGTATATTTATTTCAAATAAAATTTATTTTTATTCGGTTCAAATAATAATTCGTCGCTTTACTATTATATATATATATATATATATATATATATATATATATATATATATATATATATATATATATATATATATATATAATATTTATTATGAAACGAATAATTAAAACATATTATTAATGGACGAGACGAATTTTTATTTAACGAACAAAATTTCGCTTTTGATTTATTTTTCGTTCATTTAAATCGAACAAATAAAAATGTGTTAATCGGAACGCATGTTAAATGGATTCGCTTTCTTTATTCTAAATTTTTATTTTTAATTTACATAATTGTATCAAAAATTAAATTCATTTGTTTTTTTTATTTTTTTTTTTTTTACTTTTCAAACAAACGAAAAATACTTATATATTAAAAAATAATTAATTACTCGAACGAATGAATGACGACGTAACGTATGAGCGGTGTCGTGCGTGTGTCCTCGATATTCGATTGGATACGCGATAACCAATCGGAATTCTGTTGTGTCGTTACAAGCGTTGTATAAATAGCAACATCGTGCGTACGCTTTATATTTTTATAAATATCTATATGTTATATAAATGTGAATATTGCCACTGTACGTAAATTAAATGAAAGTATATATATATATTTATTTATGTAAATATTATTTGGAATATACATATTTCATGTCAATCTCTTTTTCCATTGCATTTTTCTCTTATAAACAAACATGGCGGCGTTGGCAGGTGCATTCACTTGTGGACTTCAACGGAACAAACGCTGAAGAAAAATTGCCTCTGGTAAAAAATATCACAGTAGCAAAAAAAAAAAAACAACAAAAAAAAATACATATACAGAGAAAATTTGTTGCATCCCTAATTTTTTGATTTTGGTGTTCCTCTCCTGTATTTGATTGTTTATATTATATTTTTGAAATTAAAAAAAAAATCGTTCTTCATCGACGAGTGCCATCTTCATTCTTAAATTAGCTGTGTGATTATTGTTTTATCTTATTTTTTTTCTCATATCATAATAATCTAGATGCTGTGACGCTATTTGGCTTCTATGTTGATATCATCATCATCATCATCATCATTATTATTATTATTATTATCATCTTCGTCATCGGTGTTTTCTAATGATTTTAGATATTTATTATTATTATTATTTTTTAGTGGAAGTGCTGTTTTATGAAATTTTCATATTCATTACTTACTTTTTTCTTTTAATTTCTATGATATTTATTCCAACGCAATTTTTGTTGCTATTGCTTAGATTGGTTTTCTTATAATGAAATGTTTTTAAGGGACATATTTAATATCTTACATATTTTCATTGAAAATTTTTTTTAATAATTCATATTATAATAGATATTTTCAGTTTTAATACATAATTATGAAACATTTGTATATTTTTTATTCACTTTTTAATAAAATATATCAAATCTTGTGATAAGAATAATGAAACAATAATATTTTATAAAATTGAAATTATTATTGATAATTAATTATTATATAATACATTATTGAATTGTTTTATTATTCAATCAAAGCCTCAGACTGAATTGATTCGTAGATAATGTATTTTTTTTTAGAATTAATTAAAAAATATTATTAACCAATGACCTGTCGCATATGAAACAAAAATAATTATTTATATAATTATATTATCTACGAATAAATATTATGATCAGCACAATTAGGTTTAGAAGTTTAGCTTTGATTTGATATCACAGCAGTTTTAAATATCATATTTTTATAATAAAACCTATAGAATTAATTTTATATAAAATATAAAATACACTAGAATTTATCATATATAAATATAAAATACTCTATTTTTTTAAATATACTTTTTAAAAATTTATAGGTCCAAGCGATCGTCGATCATCATCATAATGAAGTGAAAACCGCCACCAAGGTTCGATTCGCAGAACCTGGTAGCGGAGGTGGTAAAGAAGTGCCAACTAGTCCAAATCAAAATAATACATCCGGCACCACACAAGGTATAGGAAATCAAATTCAAGATCCGCCACCTTCTCCGCCAATGCCAAACGGTCTAACCGACAAAGATGAGGTAAGATTCGACTGTCCGTTTCGATTTTATATCATATTTGAAATTAAATTATATCAAAAAAGTCAGTATAAACGCAAAAAAAAGTCTGATAATTATAATTTGTGCGTCGGTCAGTACTTTTATATAGCGTGACGGCGGTCGGCGGCGGTCTATCGCTAAGATAAAAAAAAACATTTTTTCTTCTAAATATGTGTAATCTAAATACGATTCTTATTTAATATTCAAATTGCTTTTTATTGTATTATAACAGTTTTTTTCTATTTCTAATATTTTTTTTAGAAAATATACATATACATATATGTAGTTAGACTAAGTGCACAAATTTATTCACTGGATCCACTTAGTAATATTAATTCATATAATATGTTTACACATATATGCAATATTTAATTCATATGTATATTTTTATCTTCAATGTTATTTAAAGTTTATACTGATTTCTTATTCATAGCAATTTTATAAAGAATACATTAATATACAAATTTGATTGCCATATTTTTATAATTTCATATCTGAATCAATAAATAAAAATGTGTCTTAATTTATAATAATTAATTCAAGAATATATTTCTTGAATTAATTATTATAAATTAAGATTAATAAATTATAAATTAAGTTCTAATTTGAAATGAAACAAGAATGTGGCGATCAATTCCTTCAGAAAGGATTAAGTTTAAAGCTTAAACCTTATAAGAAATTAAATCAGTCCTTTATATTTAAATAAATACTGATTTATATATTTATTTACTGTATATATTAAAAGAAAACACTAAAAATATTTTTTATAAAATTTTTGCTATGTACATAATTTAAGTAAAATTATCCATTAAAAATATTTTGTTTACATGAAAATGCACGTGTAAGTCTCGTTTCTTTAATATTATTTTGATGCATGTGTTTATTGTCATACCTTGTGTACGTGATATGATTTATTGATTTGTTTAACACTTTAAATGCCTCCATCGCAAATATAAGGTTATTTCACTTGTACGAATCAGTTACCACATTTTAAAACAATATTATTTAAAATGATCATTTATTTATCAATGACAAATGTAATACTTATCACAATATATTTGCTTATTGAATATTGAATAGTTTGGCATGAAGTTAATAAATAAATTGTAAAACAATTATTCATATATTTTTTCAAAAAAAAAAATTAGATCTACAAGAACTTTATATAGTATCATTGTAGATCTAAAAATATAGTTTATTATTTTTAAAATAATATTAAATTATATAATACCTTAGTTCGTGCTAAAATGGAGGCAGATATACAAAAATCATAATATTTAGCATAATTCACAACAAAATATGTTCACTTAAAAGCAAACAATCCTCCCATGCACGAAAATATCAATCAACACATATCATGCAAAAGAAGTAAAATCGTGTTATACGAGACCTACCGTGTTACACAAAACCCACACCAATATTATGTGAGATTGATTGTTGTCTTACATTGCATATAGAAAAAAATAACCTGAAAAACTGAAAAGAAAAAAATATGTATGAAAAAATTCGCATTATACGAATGTTTTCTTCGTATTTGCGTTCGAGGCCAATTGATCGATTATCTGAAATTGTCTGAAATTATTTTTTTTATTTGATTTTAATTGAATTTTACAATCCATGAATGTATTATTTTGAGTTTATTTATTTTGATTTTATTTAAATATATATATGAATTAAAATATGATAGAAGTAAATTTAAGAACCAAAAAAATATACATTATTACAAAGAAAATCATTAACAAAAAAACTTAATATATGACATCAAGCGGTAAATGTTGAATCGATCATGTGCAATGTACGGATTGCTTTAAATGTCAATTTAATTATCAAAAAAATAAAATAAATTAAAATATGCAAATAAATCACCTGTAATATTGGCTCGGGTTATTTTGCACAAATTCATATAAACGAATCGACAACCGGACGAAGGGCGGAGAATTTCGCCGCAGTCTATTGCACATAATCGATTCAATGTGGGACTCTTCCCCCGATGATGAAACATCTCAGAGCGAAGGTGATAAGCGGCCGGCGGACTCCAGTGGCGGCGATGGTGACAAAGACAAGGGCGCAGGCGACGGACGGGGCGCTGGTGACAAGGCCAACGATGCCAACAAATTGGATAAGACAAAGAAGTCTGTCACTATCACACCGTGAGTATTATTTATAAATATATATTTAATATTTTTTCTGCATTTGTTCTTTATGGCATTTCAGCAGGTAAATTCAACGTCACACTATATAAACTTCACTGTTTATATATATAATATAGCTGCTGTATCAAAATGGAGATTCAAAAAAATCTACAACAAATTCTGTCATATATTTATATATCTATATTATTTCAGAAAAGGAGCACTAATTTATTTAAAATATTTTTCAATTTTATTTAAGTTATTTTCTGATTGATGATTATTCAATTTTTTACAATAAAAAGGACACAATAGAAAATCATATATTAACTCCACGAAGTATATGGGGAATGAATATGTTCAACCTTTTTTGATACTTATTTATGCGTGATGTTATATTTTTTATTCCATCTTGAAATACAATCGATATACTTCAAAAGTTCAATGGGTTCACTAATAGATTTTACAAAGGCATATTATTGTTCTACTCATCACTAATTTGTCAGTGCAAGTTTTTATATATATATTTTTTTTTTGTGTAACTAAGGTTTTTTTATTCCCTAAAATTCTATGCAATTTAGAATTAAAATGGAGTCCACAATGAAATCGGTAAAATTGTAAATAAAAGAAGTAAAAAAAGTCCTTTGTCTTTAGGTCAATTCAAAATATGGTTGGTCTTCTTAATTAAACAAATTATGGAGATTAAAACTTATAGTATAAATTACACATTATATGATAAATATAATATTGATTTAAAAAGATATGCATATTTAAAGTAGAAATATATTATTATATGTATATGTGTGTGTGATGTATAAAAGAATGTGTGTATGAAAATTTAATATGGCCTTTCCAATATATCTAAAAATATCTGCAAAGCTTTTCCACAATCCACAATGAATGCATTTTCACATTGCAAACTCAATTTGATGTCAGACAAAAAGCTCCTTATTTTCCAGAAAATATACTTTATTTATCTATAAAATATAAGGTGGTTTCAGTTCTGAAGAAGGAGGAAATTATAAATTCAAGAATTCCATATATCTGAAGATTCATGTGGTAATAGGATATACATTTCAAATATTAAAAATGGATTACTCTTTTTTTGTGCAAAGTATGAATTGGAATAATAATTTAGGTTATTTTTGAATTAGAAATTTTATATTATTATTAATATAATATAATAATTTGTATTTAGCATGAAAGAATATCACGTTAACCCGTAGTTTAAGTGAAAATAAATGATGACCGCTTTTTCCAAATTAATAATTGATTTCCATACACATGAATAATATTTTATTTCCAAATATCATGAAATGGATAAAACGCTATTTTTATTTTTCGTATGTTAAGATATATATTTGAATAATATAAAATAAATTCATGATAAAATATATAACATGCATGTTATATGCTAATTAATGCATGTAGATTATTATTCATAAATCCCATGAAGCAAGCAAATTTTTATTTTTTTCTGCAATACAACTAACTTCATGTAGAAGTATTTTTATATTGAATTTATAATCCCTAAAATATATATTTCATTCATTATTTATTACGAAATATGAAAGAAAAAAATATTTACTATAATTTTGCTGGTTGTATTTTTGTTCCGGTTTCGAGTCCCGGTAGATCAATTGTCAATTTTAGTTCTCATTTTAAGATTACATCACATAAAAAAATATAGACAACAAACGTAATTTTAATCATAATAGACTATTTAACGAAATATCAGATTTTTTGGGAAGATAAAGATTCAGAAAAAATGGATAAAATCTTTTTGTGTAAATATTAAACTGTAAATAGTTCTTCAATGATGACATACTTTTAAACTGTTCAAATTCCTAGATTCAAAAATACATATCATAAAAATATTCTTTAATTAATATATGTATATAATTTTAGTTTTAAGTGATTAGTAAATATTTATATTTTAATAAAATTACATTCTAAAATATATATATTAATAATTAATTTCAATATTGCATCAAATAATTCCTTTTATTCATCACAAAATTATTCTTCTATTATAAAATAGAAAATCATAATCAATTTTTTTTATATATATATACTACACAATATCCATATCAATAATTATATGCAATTATTTTTAAAATTTGCATGAAACTCCACGCTATAAAAAATATCCTCGCCTCATAATGTGAATATATAATAATATATATATAAATATAAATATATATATATATATATATATATATATATATATATAAATCCTAAATTTTACTTGCACTTTAAACACTATCTTGCTTGTGCACATCATCGTCACTTTTATACAAAATATAATTTCAGGGATGAAGGAAATGTTCGTCGCATGCACACCGCTGTTAAACTGAACGAAGTCATCGTGAACAAATCTCATGAAGCTCAACTTGTTATACTCAATCTCCCCGGTCCTCCGAGGGATACGAAAATGGAACGAGAATCTAATTGTTAGTAATAATATATCTTCTAAATCTAAAAAAATATATTAGATTCAAAGATCAACTTCTAATCTCTTCAGTTTATTTACAATACTTTTATATCCTTTTCTACTTATCATATTTATAGATCTTTCACACTATATATATAACCAATAAATAGTATCAATTTGAAAGGATATATACATTCAATTCTAATTATCTATATAATTTATGAAATAAATCTATTAAGAATAACATTTTCACTATCACACATCTATATTAGTAGTTTACTATAAACATATATTTTAGATTCAATTCGTAGTATAATTTTTAATATAATTTAATATTGTAATGTACAATTTTCAGATATGGAATTTTTAGAAGTACTCACAGAAGGATTAGAGAGAGTGTTAATGGTGCGCGGCGGTGGACGAGAAGTAATCACCATTTACTCTTGAATTCGCAGATATATTCAGCTATTACTTCAAATCTGCCGCTATTTGTATTTTATCTTCTATCATCTAACGACAACCCCCCATCTGTTGGATAGCTGTCTATCAAAAAAAAAAAAAAAATCTTAAAAGACTGATGAATAAAGTATTTCCGTCTTGAAAGAGTGAAACGTTTTGCGTGAATGTCTAGTAACATAATAGTGGAAATGCGGAATTATTAAATCTTTTTGAAGATGTTTATCGATTAAGTTCTTAATGATAATTTCGTTATTTGTATGAATCACATGTACTATATATATTTATATATATATATAGCAGCCTAAAATGGCTTGACTATTTCAAGCCAAACTGGATTGAAATAGTCAGTATATGTATTTTATTTTTCATATTAAGCCAATATTTCACATTTATATAATAGTGTTTATTTTTATGTATTTTATAATTTCGTTTGTTTACATATTATATAATCACACATTGAACTTTTTTCATCATCATAAAATCTTATGAATCCAACGGGTGTGAAGCCTTCTTTCTGACATTTCAATTAGAAAAGTGATGTTTTAGTGATTTTGCAATATATAGAACATTTTTATTCGAAAAATTATTATTATACATAAATACATATTGTATCTGTAATTACTTTAAGGCGAAATTTGACAATTTAAATATTCATATTTATACATTCATTGTATGTTCTGCGTTCATATATATATATATTTATATGTATATTTATGTGAAATGAAAAAAAAAAGTGTTCGTGCAATGACTTCATTTCGTTGACTGTCATAACATGAATTCTTTCATTGCTGTTTTCATATTATTACTATACTTTTTTTTGAAGTACATTGTTATGAATGTCGTACTTTTATATTATTTCCGATAGCATAAGTAGCTATTTTATTTTTAACATGTTTTTCAATGATTATTGTATATTTTTGTTAGAAAAAAGTATATATATATATATTTATATACGCGGTGTGATATATGAAAGCGAATACCCGGAGAAAAAAAACAGTGGCAAACTTAGACCAAAATAATGGTTGTCAGCAGTTAAAGAGAATGAACTCATCATATATTAAATTATAAAATAGAATATTTATTGAAGACGGCATAGTTATATCAATAATAGAATTGAGAGCTTAATTGTTTTGATGGTTGTTAATTAAATCATGATTTTAAATCAGTCGGCCACTATATATAGAATTGTTTGATATTGGAGAGAATTTTAAAAGGGAATCTCATTATTAATACAGAAAATTAACGAAGATGTTCAATTATATAAATTATTATCTAGGTACAAGAAAAAAGAGAAAATATCAAATTATATAAATATATATTATATATAAAATTATGTTTTTTGCTAAATAAAAAGCCATATAATGGTTTCGCAATGTATCACACTGATGAAATAATATGTATATTTATTATTATGATTATTATTATTATTATTATATAATTAGTGATATGATTGTAAACCGAATTATTCGGTGAACAACAGTATGTAAATGTGATCGCAATAATAGAAAATCTATTTAAATATTTATAATGAAAAAAAAACTCACGTAGAGGGAAACTAAATTAAATAAATAAAAAAAACATTAATGCGCTTCTCTTTTGGAATTTCATGACGAAAATATATTTAAAAAGTAATTAAAATGATTTTAAATAATTGTCGAGGAAAAAAAACTATGTCGTTATTTCCTTTGATATTTGTATGTAGATCAACCAAAGAATATTTATTTAATTATATATGTGTATTTAATATGTGAACATTTTTGTTGAATTTTTTAAATAATTATTATATTTATCATTGATACAAATTTGTAAACCTATATTCGTGCGATGAACAGTTACGTTACTAGGTTAAAAAATCGACTTAGACGACCATAATTTTGAAAAAACAAAGTGAACTATGAAAATTATATTATATTATTTCATATTGTTCAAAATGAAGAGGAATTGGATTTTAAAGATGTTAACAATTTAACAGTAAAAATTGGATGATTCATTATTACATGAAGTGTTCCTAGTAACGCTACTGTTAATCAAATATACTCAAGGTGCGCAAAAATTGCATACACGTTATAATTAAAAATATATAAAAATTACTATATAATTCTATATATATAATATCAATATTTATAATGTATTATTTTTATAGAATATTTCGCATAATTTTATTTAAAAAAATCATTAATTATATTTGTTGTTTTGTATTTTATTTTATTATCATTATTGTTGTCCTTCCAAATTATATTTTATATGTATATTATAATAAATTATACGTATGTTATGAAAGCGCAGCGAAAATTAATTTAATGCAAATTAATAATATTTATACAAAAAAATAAACATTTTTATGTGTAATTGTGATAGAAATAATCGTCGATATATTTGCGATCTTTATTTTCATTTTCACTAGAGAAAGTAATCAACGGAAGAAATGTTGCAAAATTTAATGCATGAACAGTGCCGGATTCTGCATTGAACACCCCTCTGAAACGTAAGGGGTACCATATATTTTTATTTTATTTTATATATAAAATCCGGCTCTGTATATATTTTATTTTTTTTCATAAAAATCACTTTACATCATATTTTAATTAGAAAAAAATATATGTACATATTTATTTCATATTTTTTTTAATAATTGTTGTTATTATTATTACTATATACTTATATATAATTTCTATGAAATAAAAATCTTATGAGACAAGAATTATGTAAGTATATATACGTATATATTATTCATATATTCATTCAGAAAAATTCATATTCTTAATTTTAATGTACTTCGTTATATGTGTAACATAGTTTATTCGTATATATATATATTATATTACATATATAATTCAAAATAAGAGCTTTTGAATTTTGACTGTCATTTAGTGCTTATTCTTAAAAAAATCTATATTTTCCACCGATATTTAATTTATGATTTTCAAACAATTTTCACCATAAAGATGTCTAAAAAAACGTTAAAAAAATGGGTTAACTGCACAAAAATATTAAAGTATTAGAATTATACTTAAAAAAAATAAGTAATAAAATGTTATACATATATTATAATTCCGAACATTCATGGTGCTTTACTTGTTAAACAAATTTAAAAAATCATAATGCTTGTTTATTTTAACTTCATTTTCCGTCTTGAAAGGTAGTCATGTAATATTAAGGCTGGCAATACACTGATAAAGAGCGCATTGTATAATTGCAAAATTTTATATAAAACTCAAAACGTTCTATATAAAAATTTGTATTTCCCGCGTCAATATTTATATTTAGTGTGTTGCCAGTCTTCAAAAATTGTTTCAAAACGTTAGATAAAAAAAGGGGGAAAGATTTAGAACGAAATAGAAATTTTCACCGTGAACGTTTATTTTTTTTTTTTCATTAATTTACATTCGATGAATCAATAATTAATTAGGTGAAAGAAACGAACAGTGGGAAAAAAGAGAAATAATTTTTAATCCTAAAAAAAAAACACTATGACTTAAATATTTGTAATTATACATAGTGTCTATTTAAAAATAAAAGTATTCGCATAATTAGTTGTTGTATTAAAAATATTAAATTAAAAAATAATAATAATAAAGTAAAACGATTTTTAAGTATATTCTACCGTTTTCATGTGTAACATTAAAATCTAATTAAATGTCAAAAAAAAGAAGTAGCTAGAATGTGTGATAAATTTAGATTTAGTAATTAATAAATAAATAATATTGCATAATATTAATTCAATGAATCATATTCAACCTCACTTTATTGATTAAATATTTAGTCTCTATGTGTCAAACGTCTAACGGTTTAACAAGTAAAAAATTGGATATATGTATAATGAATGTATTTATTATATTTATATGTAATACATTTGATTAATTGTTTTATTATTTTTTTTACAACATATAATTTAATATGGAAGTCGCAGATTCAATTTTTTATATCGTTCATGGTAGTTAAATCAATGCTAAAAAAATTAGCAAGATTTTACATATATTTAATATGACAATATATGTTATTGAAACTTTTTTTTATTTATTATAATTATTTAAGTACTTTCAATATTATTTATTTCATTTTTAATATTTAATTTTAAAAATAAATATTTTTTTATAGATCAATTTATACATATATTATACATGTATCCATTATATAAATTGTTATATTTTAAAAAATTTAATTAAAAATATATTATATTCAGATGATGCTCAATACTTAAAATATAAATGCCTGAACTAAACTTAAACATTTCTAAAAAAAGTAAATTTCTTTACATTTCTTAAAAAAAATTCAATACTTGATTATTGTTATTTGCCCCACCTCTCCAAAAAAAAATTTTTTTTGAGACAGAAATAAGATGATTGATTTAATAATTTATTTATGCGAAATATATATTATATATATACATAGATTTTAATTTATTTTTTAATTAAAAGTGCAGAATAACTGTGTTTTTCGCTTGTATGCACATACATTTGATAGCGTGTGCCTGTGTGTATACATTATATTCTCTGTAGGTACTAAGTGCATTTTTATTATTATGAATATTGTTGTGTTGTATTTATATATGATATGAACATTTATATATTCGGGTACAAGGCTCGAGAAAATGCCAGAAGTTATATAAAAAGAAATGTATCTTCTAATAGAGTGAAACATGTGAGAGAGAGAAAGAGAGATGTGTATCTTAGTATGTAAACGGTTTCATTCGCAGTAAATATTTTTATTTTTCTTTTTAATTTCTAGCGAAATATTTCTTTCTAGATGATATTGTAATTTTATTATTTTAATTGTTAATTTTTAAATGTAGAAGAATAATCTTGTTTTTTTTTTCTCTTAACTTCACTGCTGGTCGGTTGATTGTTCGCCGACGGTGGATGACCGAATACATTCGAGCTCTGTAAATATTTTAATGTACTTTTTCGTTACTATTTTTAATAATACACGTTATAAAATAATTACATCTTTATCAATAGTATAATATTAACGAGGATATATGTAATCTGATTTCAGTTTTGTTCACAGAGATGACAAAAATCGACTTCAGTTTCATGCATGTGTTGCGTTATATATTGTGTATAACGGATTAAATGAAATTGAAATGTGTTCAATATTTCTCAATAAAATTGGGCTTATAATGCGGTATAAAAATAAAGTTAATTACGAAAACATTAATTGAAATTAAAATAATTTTACTAATAAATTAATTGCCTTTTGTGTTCAATAAAAGTACTTCTTCTTTTTCACTATGTAATTCAATAATCGTCGTTCTGTGCACATTCATCGATTCAAATTACTGTTGGCTTCTATCAAAATAAATTTATAATTAATTCATCAGTGAATAATTCCATATTTTCATCTGTAGAACATGATGGATATAAATATGATGAACCATCGTTTTAATAACCGAAAGGTGCATTCTGAAATACATAATAATAATAATAATAATAATATGAAATAATTCATCTTTATATCTATGATGTTGACTTATAAAAATTGATAATTAAAAACCGTCTATTAAAAATAATGACTTCTATTAGATGCATCATTATCAATTATGTATGAGACCAGCATAGAATGCGCCTTTTTATCATTTTTAAAGTCTTGATATTTAAGCCATTGATATTGATGAATGTCGTTCGAAAATACACATTTAAAAAAAAATGTGTATAATAAATATTCCACTGCTTCAAATGAAAGTAAATTAAAATATTTCGATTTTTTACATTCATCGATAATATTATAGTAATTGTGTCGAAGTTAATTTGTGAACGCTTTTTTTAGTTTTTTCATAAGTGTTGTGCCAAAAAAAAAATTCAATTAAAATATATAAAATATATATATTATTATTATTATTATATTAACTAATAGGTTATTCGATATTTTTAAGCACTGTTAATTATTTACCAGAACATTTATTTGTAATTTGCCAAAAAAAAATTTAAAAAAAATACATAATATGTATATTGAATTCATATAATTATATAGTGATGCTATGATGTAAAAGAAAAAAATATGTATATTAAATATTTGTGTGTTAGTGAACACTATAAAGATCGTAATAATGCACCAAAGTTTTTATAATAGGTTGAGTATTTTTAATATTATTTTTTTTTGTTTTCTGTTCGTTAATTGAAAAATAATTATTATTACTATAAAAAAAATATACTCGAGGCGACGTTGTTACCTTAGTTTAGGCTGTGAGCAGCGATTAGAATCAATCTTGCATTATGTTTTAATATGCAACCAAACATTGATGAATTCAGTCTATCATATATAAAAAAAAAATTAAATTGAAATTAATCATTTTTAATGTTGCATGTTATTACATGGTCAATAAAAAAAAATTCTCTTTAAAAATCGTAGGAGATTAGTTCAAAAATTTAATATGAGATTTTATTTTAGTTTTTAAGAAAAATGACTTAAATAGATTTTTAGTAATGAATGTTTCTAATTACAAATTTTAAAAAGCATAATTATATGAATGTTAAGATGAGTTAAAAATATATAAATAATATATATCTATGCGATTTTTATTTAATAACACCCAAAATTTATCCAACAGGCGAAATAATAAAAACCTAAATAAATTGAAAAATATTCGTGATGAATTTATTTGTTGATACACTTCATCTCATCTACAAAACATTATTTCGATATAAATACTAAAAAAAATCATCAACATTATTAAATACATTTTTAAATTATAATGCTGGCAATGCCGTCTTCATGTTTTCCACTAGATATCTATCCAATTCTTTTCTGTGCATTTTCAGCTTTGATATTATATCATATTTTAAATTGACAACTTTGAGACCCATCAATCTCATGTGTTTAACACGCATTGCCTGAGGTCCTAATAAAGTAGTTTCATTCGAACAAAAGTGTTCGGGAGTATTTATCAAAACGGCCACGTTCACATTTCTATCTTTTTTCATATTTAAATTTAATATACTATGATTTAAATTTTTCGGATGAATCATCACGTCGACAACATAAAGATCGGTAAAATATATATTCGGTAATACAACAGAGGTCGAAAGACATTCAGAATCACCAGCTACAGCTTCAAAACTGTCCCTTACTGAATTCACAAGTCGTCTTATTCGAGAATCTTGCCATACAGATTTTGCAGAATGATCTTTCGGAAGGATGGGTCCTTGAAAAGCTTTGCATTCTAATGTCATAGCGGTATCCAGTAATTTGAGTTTGCTTCTTAAAACGTTACTATTTTTAAGCGATTGAATCTTCTGCAAGAAATGAGGATTAAATACATTGGACATAAAATTTATTGGATATCTTTCTAAATAAACGCAGCTCAACATTAGATCGATTATATCTTCCATATTTATTTTTAAAAAATTATCTTGTAAAACGTTTTCAACAGTCTCCCAAAATTTTGAACCGTTGTTAGGGTGAAAATTTAAATAACCAAAAGGATATAAAAGCGGTTTTATAAACATGGGACATAATTGATTGGCATTTACAATGAAAAATTCAGCACAACCATTGAGAATATGCGGATTTCGAATCCTGAATAATGTGCAGTGATTCATTATAGACACCATAAGGGCGTGTAATTCAATTTTTAAACCCTTCACTTTAACATATCTTTCCAAAGCTTTTTCTATCTGCGAATCACTATATTTTAATTGTGTGAATTTTGAAATAATTTCCAACAAAATTTCATCAGTAAGAACATGTATATTGGTATTCAACCATCTACCCAAAACTGGTAAGATTCTAGATATTGCTATATTGTTTGTAACTAGAGAATTCATTATTTCAATAATCTGTTCATATTTTAATTGCCACCAAATCGTAAACATTCTTCTTTCTAATACGCCGAGCACAAATTTTTGACTAGTTTTCAAGTAAGATAATGTGCTAAAACATTTTACAAAACTCTTGCAATCAAATTCTTTCTCCTTTCCTGCAAGACCGATCCATAATTTTTCGATACTATTTTTAAAAGTGTCTACATCGGTATGTTTGCCAAAAAATACAACAACGTCACAAAGTTGTATAATGGACAATTTATTGTCGGTAACCCTTTTGAGAATTTCGTCAGTAAATTTGTTCACATGAAAATCATCTTTATTCAACATAACATTTAAAGCTCTCAATAAAGCGTATATGTCATCATTTCTAACCATAATATTGCCAAGTCTCTCCAATATATCAGAATTTGTATCTAATTCAACACCAGGATTCGCTTTAGTTGCCGCTTCATACATATCATGAATGCGTTCCATCGCTCCAAGAGCAATATTGGGAGTGATAGTGCTGCATTTTAATAATAATGAATATACGTCGTCTATTGTAGCGCACTGTTTAAATTCCTTATTTATCATTTCATGAACATCACTTTCGGCTTCGGTAAACTTTGTATAATTTCCGGTTGCACATTCTATTTTACTGTCAAACGGAGTTATAATATTCTTCACTTTGCGAACTATTACGGGTAGTTCTTGTACGGTCAAACCGTCTTGCACCAAAATTGTGCTAGTGCTGAGGTCCGACTTGCTAGAATCGCTTTTTTGCCTTACAGATGCTACGCATATTCTTGGAAATGAATTGTGAAATATTCTGGATTTGTGCAACAAGCTGCTACTTCGTATAAAAACTTGGAACATCGCAGAAGATGACATTGCGCACATTTAAGTGAGTTGGTTAATTCAACTGACGTATATCTAAAAATCTCTATTAAAATGACCATGATCTTTTATTTAATTTTGGTATTTCATAATATATTATGACAATTATAAATGTTAAAATATTTGTATTGATTTTTTTCAATATCATTTGAATGTACTAATTTTTAAAAAACAAATTTACTATTGTAATGTTATTGTTTAAAAAAATCAAAATTATTCTTTATTTTTTTAGTTATATAATTATTGTAATCATGGAACAAAAATAAATTATATGTTTTAAATGTACAATAATTATTTTTCTTAACCTAAACATTTTTATCGCCACACTGTCGATATGTATGTATGACAATTTGCGAATACAAGTATATATAAACCTGGACGTATCACGTTGCTTTAAGATCATACTCGCATATACCAACGGTGAGCATTTCGCTCCAGACTTTGCAATCCGGTCGGCAACCAATCACTGAGTAGTCCATTAAAACGATTTGAATTAAAGTTTCTTTTCAATAAAGAATATATTTACAAAAATAATATAATTAAAGTGCTAATATCAAAAATTTTAGTTCTTCTATATCTAATATTAATAATGTTTAATTTAAAATGAAAGGAATCATTTTAGTCAAACAATCATTTTTCTATAATTATATTAGTCATAGAAGCTATAAGGTTGTTTACAGCCGCTGTTTTCACGAACGTTGATCACAGTGATTAGGATAAGGATGGTAAAATGGTACAGTAAATAAAAGATTTATTTTAAACTTAAACTAGATTTCTATTAAAACTACTATTCAATTCGTAAGTATAAAAACAAGAGAGGGTATATAAATTTTCTAAAATATTTCATAAAATATATATTTTATAAAATATATAAAATATATGCGATACATGCGAAGGGTATATTTGGATGTAACTATGAGATCGTGGCGAAGGCGAGTGTACGAAGGAGCATGTTAAAATAGACGTGACGATATAACGAAAAGAGAAACGATGAGACGAGAAGCGACGAGAAAGAAGAAGTGATGAGAAGAGAAGAAATGAGAAGAGAAGAGAAGAGACGAGAGGAAATGAGACGAGATGAGAAGCAACGAAATGAAATGGATGATATTAAGCTGCAGAGAGAAGAGATATTTTAATAAGCTATATAAGATGAGATGAGTAGAAATAAGATGAAAAGTGTTACCTTAAGTTGCGATAAGCTGAGATGATATTCTATGGGTAGAACTGCTATTAGAAGACATGATATTCTATGAGACATATTCTGAAGTAGCGACCAGAACGAATAAAGATGTAGGATGGATCGATGCTGATTCCGAAGACATCCTGGATCGAGTCAGATAATGGCAGGCGTCAAGTTATATTGTAGTTATGTCGTCACAGTCAAGATCAAAATTTACATCTCGAGATGCATGCGAAGAGTTACAATTAAATTTAACTATTCAACTATAAAGTAAGCAACTATAGAAAGTAATACATAAATTGATTGTCAAATATTGATCAAATAAATAATTCTTATTCATATTTTTCATCAATGGCGACTCAAGTGAATCATAAATTAAATCAATATTATTATTATCATGTAATATTAAAGTTATTTAAGATAATCAAAGAAAAAACTTAAAAGCCTGATCCATTTTTCTCTTTGATTACCTTTCGTATCATTTTTAAGTCATATATATGATGTTGAAAAAAATAATAGGTAATTATTATTACTAAAAATACTATTTAAATTTCTACTAAATTATTCAGCAGAACAAAACGAGTTTTCAGACTGCATTAAGTGTTTATAAACACTAATATAATTTAAATAATATAAAACAAAAGTATTATTTGAAAGCAACATTTTATATAGGAAAATAAAAAAAAAATTAAATGGATATTAAAGAAATGTTTGAACTTCTATTACAACGTTGATTTATGAATTTAATTTTACTATAAATGAATCAAAAGTTGTATATTTTATATTTAATAATATAAGATATATAAAAAATTGTATTATGATTGCATAATCAATTAAATAAAATGAAAACACCCTCTCGCATACGCTCACACAAACATGCAAACACATATACATTATATATTCAAGATGTGATAATTTTTGTTGTATTGTAATAATTAAATTTTGTTATAATATAGTCTAGTTCGTTTAATGTGATTCCAATTACTAGTTAGTATTAGTAGCTACCCCAATTTTTAATTGTTAGTATGACTATGCATGCATTAGTATAATCCCAACTAATGTCACACTTAACGAATCCGACTGTATTAAATGGATCAGAGTAAAAAATATATAATTGCAATTAAAAATTTAATATTACTAGAAAATAAATGAACAAAAAATGTTGAAAGTGAAATTCTTAAACATACAACATATATGTGTAAATTCATCTTAAGCTTCTCATTATCATTCAAATACATCAACTAAATATACTTAATTGATCACATAATCGTAATACAAATACGTAAATCGAAAAAATGTTTTAATGGAAATTTAAAAGAATTGTTTTAATAGCAGTTCAAACATTATTTTACGATATGTTATTTTTTATTTAAATTTTGAACCTAATTTAAAATGTTACTTTTTTAAATCATATAAAAATAAAGATTAATTTTATAGATATAAGTCGACACATAAATTTTAATTTAACACATAATTTTAAATTATATTAAAACTCTTTTATACAATCCAAAAGTTCTAACAACTATCTCCGGTCTGTTTTCGATTTTGATCGATTGCTCGATGATGGCTGGCGAAATCTGGTATGATTCTGACGGACTATGGCATTCGGTGATTGGTTATCGTTTAGGATTTCAAAGTCTGGAGCGAAATTCTTATTGCACAAAGCAGCATCCCCATAAAGGTGACATTCAACTTAAAAAAAATTTTTTTTTTTTTAAATTTTAAAATGAAAATTATTATTATTTTAATCGCTTATTTTGGTATTTAGAATTTAAAAACCATTGCACATATATTTAAAAATAATATTTGCAAATGATTAATTTTATTAAATACTAAAAAAAAAATCATGAGACATTTGATTTCAATAAATTTGAACGATGGTAATACTTATTTTGACAACTCTTTTTAGGTTATGTCTTTTATTATCATTGTACTCCGGATTTATTCTATCTGTAAATTATTTTAACAAAATTTGAAAAATGTTTCATAAAGTGACTAGAAACATATTTTATATTCGTAACTATGCACATCCTTTAATTAGAAAGAATTTTTTAAATAAAATATATATTACAAATCCAAATATCGTATGGTAAGAATTAGATTATAATTAATTTTAAATACTATTGCATATATATTATTTATTTTTTGCATTTTCAGTTCTTTGTTATATGACAATTTATATTCAAACTGCAAATTAAGTACGTTGACTAGTACTTCACCTAGCGTTAATTTAAATGAAATAACAGGCAATTTGTCAAGTGTTCTTACAAATATTTCATCAACAATAAGTAATAAACACAAAGTATATAAAATCGATGTTGAAAATGCATTATTATATTTGGAAACAACTAACACTTTAACTCGTGGACATTCTTTACTTTTAATTAATTGTTGTTCTAATTTATTAGTTAACGAAACTCCTAGCAACAGATTGTTACTTTTGGAGAAATTATATAACAGTTTAAAGTTAGTATTCGAACCATTCAACTTTTGTATGACTTTAAATGACCTTTTCTATATTTACGTATTTTTTAGAACAAAAATGACATTTGATTTGGATCATTATAATGAAATTTTGAAGTGCTATATCGATAATTTTCACAATTTTAATGCAGAGGATTTTCTAGATGGTATGGCACCTTATAATCCATCATTATTTACTTACGAATTGATAATGAAAGCTTTATGTCAGGTATATAAAAGTATCAATATTTTAAAAATAATACTGTGGAATGAAATTAAAAAAAAAAGATGTTTTTTCATTAATATAGAATGGCGATATGGAACAGACGTTTTCTGTTTTAAAACGCATGAAAAATGATAATATGATATTATCAGAAAGTATTTACAATTCTCTTATAGAAGGTTATGGAAAAACTGGGTAATTTTCTAACATTTTATTTTAAAGAATGACAATAAATTGATTATTTTTATACTTATATAATAAATTCACAAACATTAAAGGAATATGAAGGCCATTTTGAAAACGATTGATGAAGTCAATACTGTAATTAAAAACCCTTCTACTGAAAATGAAAAATCTATAATTATGGCTTATATTTATTGTAAAGATGAAAACGCTGTCAAAGACCGATTAATCCGCAACAAAAAATCTAACATTAGATTTCTTGAAAATGAAATAATAGAAATGATAAAATGTGCAGTTTATAACGATATGAATAATCTATTAAACGATGTAAGTTAGTAAGCGCATAAGATTATTTCTTAATTTTTAGATTTTCCTTTTTCTATATAAATTTCTATTTTTCTAGATTTTATCGTTGTTTTCTGAATTTATATTGACTACCGTATCATTCAACATTTTACATACATGTACAAGACTGATTCATCAAGGATATGTAAAATCTGCTTTTATAATTTGTCAGAATTTATCGAGTTTAGTTGTTGGTACAAGTAACATAAAATTCTATTTGTCAAATTTAATTAGAGATGCAATAAAAATTTCTGATGTACGACAAGTATTATATATAAATATTATAAGTTATTTTTTTTTTGTTGATTACTTTTAAAATTTGTATTTCAGAATGCTGAAGATATAAAATCCATTTTTAAAGAATTCGACATTTTAAATAATGGTCCTATTTTAAATAGTGCCTTAGAAAGTGCATTGAGATATCATAAATTTGATGCTGCTATTGAATTAATGGATTTAGAAAAGCAGCAAAATATGCCGATTCGTTGTCATTATTTTTGGCCACTCTTTTTGTTGATGGCTAAAACTAAAGGAGAAGCTGGTAATATATATATATGTGTGTGTGTGTGTGTGTGTGTGTGTGTGTGTGTGTGTGTGTTGTAGATTGCTAATGTTTAAAAATGAATTGTAATTTTAAGGCATATTCGACTTATTATCAAAAATGAATTCTTTAAATGTAAAACCGGACATGGAAACGTTTGTAGATTTCGTTATTCCAAACGTTAACACGACTGATCCACAAAATTTGATTAAAAAGTTTCAAGAGTATGGATTCAATATTTCAGATTGTTTGACACCTATTGTTTTATTTTTATTAAAAGATAATGAAGTAAAAGCTGCCGCTGATTTATGTATGTATTATGTAAAAAAATATCACTTCATTTTATATTTTTAACAGAAATTATATATATATATATATATATATATATATATATATATATATATATATATAATTTTAAATAATTTATAGGTGAATTATCAGGTGGAAAGTTAGATTGCGAGAAATTGATTCCATCTCTTTCTCATGCTTTTCTAAAACACTATGATATTGATAGTACGCATACTATTTTAAAAATTTTTGCCCTAAGACCATTGTTAAATAATACTGATTGGATCGGAAGATTTTTAATAAATTTGGTCTCTCAGAGAAATTGGAAATCAGACGTTAAAGACTTTTCTCGTTTACTCTTGGTAATTTAATTTATATTTTTATGTTGGTTATTTTATCTTTCAAATTAAAAATTATATAGCACTATCGCTATATTCATTTTTATAAATGATTTTCATACGTTTTAATATTTTTATTCGTTTTTAGGCTTTATCCGAATCAGATACTAAAATATCATTAACTGCTGTTGAAAAATGCATTTATTATTTAAACAAATTTGATTTAAATGATGATTATAGTGAAAATATAAAAAAATATTTTTCTACAATGATAGATAAAGATTTTAAATGTGATGATATTCTTAATGGAAATTTTCATAACAGGCATATAGTAGGTTAAATTTTTGTAATAAAATTGTATTTAAAATATTATTTTGTTGGTTTTAATTTGTTTTTAAAGGCTAACATGGATATGGAACAATTGGAATATCATCTTATAGAATTAGAATCAAAAGGAATGGGAACTCGCGGTGTACTCAGAAAGTTATTACAAAAATATTGTCAATATTCAAAGATAGATGAGGCAAAAGTTATTTTGGAGAAGTGTCTTAAAGAAAATGTAATTTTTGAAATATATACAATTTTAATACGTTAACTATTGAAAATATCATCTTTAGTAGTACATATTATTTGTAATTTTTTTATTTATTTATAGGTTGAATTTTCAGCTGGTATGAAGTCATCAATATTAAATATATATATTAAAACAAATGATGCAGAAAATGCTCATAAATGGTATTGTAATTTAAAAAAAACAGAACCGCATTTTAAAATCGACGACTATAAAATTATTGATCTTTCAACATTGTTAATTAGCAATAAACAAATTGATGTAGCACTTAAAATATTGGAAAACGAACGTTGTGCATCGTTAGATTAAATATATTATTCTGTTTAAAATAATATATTATTTTGTAAGTATAATTAATGTTGTTGTTTCTCTTTATTATTATTTTTAGTAATAATCGTGGGACTTCAAATATTGAAACAAATTGTTGGAAACTGCTAAATGAAGTCGCTACAAATTACGATCCAACAACTACTTTTAAAACCTTATCATTATTATTACGATTAGGCTTCTGTAAACCTACAAATATAATACTCGGTCCATTAGTAAGAGCTCACTTAAACAAGTATGCTATTTATATATTTTTTTTAAATATGCTTAATTAATACATATGATAAATATAAAATAAAATATAATATCCTTTTTTTATCATTTAGATCAGATATTATCGGTGCCGTAAACGAATTCATCAATTGTTCTCAAAGATATAGTAAGACGCCGTTGAAACACGAATTATTGAAAATTATTGTACGAGGATCGAGCGATTATAAGTTAGCTTTAAATGGAGCCGATTTAGATCCTGAAAACGGTGCCAAATTGAAGAATACATACAAAGAATTACTTATGAATGTTCAAGTAGCTGAAATAAACGTGCATGGTGTTCAACGTTCAAAGGTTGAATGTTTTGTAGCATTTCTAAATATTTTAAATTTATTATCAGGATAAAATTATTAAAATAGCCCTCCGTGATATTATTATTTAGTATATTTTGAAGATTTTAAGTTTTCATTGCAACTGTCGTATATTTTGTTTTAGATTTCACTTATCGTTGCATTAGCCGATTCGGATTTAATAAAACCGTTGAGACGATATTTTCTCGAATCGTCCACACAGATAAAACACGAAGATTTAATCAGACAGTGTCAAAGATTTTACGATGAAATGAATGTGAATGCATTGAGAAATATAGCAATATGTACTGAAAACGTGAGAAATATCCAAAGGGAAGAAATCTATGCGCTTATATTTAAGATTTATCGTTAGTTTCGTTTTATTTTTATAATATTCTTACATATATAATATTTATATTTTTATAAATGCGTGTTATACATATTTTTTTTTTGTTTTTCAGAAATGAAGGATGATTTTAATAATGCCATTAAAATATGGAACGAAATGTTAGATCAGAATGTAATACCAAATAAAGATACAGTTCTTTTATTGAGTACAATGCTCATACATAATCATCAAAATGTGCCGCACACGTTGTTAACTTATTGTAAGAAATATGAGATCAATGTATGAAATATTAATATATAAATAAAAGTATCAGTAAAAGTGATTTTTTGGCATCGACGTTAATCTTTCATTAAGTTCTTTGACTACATCGAACACTTGTTTTTTTAATGGTTCATAATCGGTTTTTATTGTTATTGATGCTATATCTTCACGTAGAGCTGCATTGCTATTTTCTACTTCTAATAATCTTTCCTCCATTGAATTTAGCTGAGCGTACATTTCGTTACCATCTAAACGTTTCTGAAATATAATATATATATTTATACAGAACATTATTCAATTTTTAGAATTATATTTTATTTATTTATGTTTTTTACTTGTAAATCGTGATATTTATTTGTGGCTTCTTTCACAGCATTTTCTGTGGGAACCAGTTTTTCCTTTAGAGTTTCAGTTTCTTGATTTAATTCTTTTCTTTTTGTGGCTGCGTCTGATTTTAATATGTCTAAATTTGAAATTGTTTCTATGGCCTGTTGTAATGCATTAATTTTTTCTGGTAAATTTATCAATTCTGTTGATAAGTTTTCTCTTGTGGAATTTGCCTAAAATCATATATTTATTAAATTACAATAACTTAATTGTCATAGAAAATCTGTTTACCTTTTTCATTTGTGCTTCTAATCTTTCATAATCTTTAATAAGAGCATCCACTGTTTTATTAGAATCAATCTCAATTGCGTTAGATGTTTGCGTTCCGTTCTTCTGTTTGAGTGAGTCAATCTCATCAAAATTTAATTGATCTAAATTGGAACTCGTATGTTCCAATGAAAACACAATATCAGATTCTAATTGTTTAACTCTATCTTGTTCTTCTTTCATATTCTGATTGTATGTGGACATAAAAGCATCCATTGTTTCTTCTCGTTTTTTAAGCTCCCTGTATTTTTTGTGTCTTTCCGATTGACCTTCTTCTAAATCCTGATAATTATTACATTAATTTAATTTTAAATATTTACGCTTTAATTGTTTTTGAAATAATTTATACCTGTTCAGCTTGTTCGAGTTGATCTTGGATTCTTTTTATTTCTTCTCTTATAGATTGTGAATTATTTTCCATGGACGAAATTGCAGCATTGTCTTCTCTAACCTTTTTAAATTATTATTTATCACTCTCTCAAGAAAAAAATATAGTTTTAAATATATTTTTTTTCAACCTACTTGCAATAAAAGTTGATCTCTTTCTTGAGCTGGTTGCAATTTATTATTCATTTCTTCTTTAAGAGATTCGCGTTTATCTTCAACAGTCATTAACTTTCTTAATAGATCAACCATATGTATTTTCATCTGCAATAGTTTAATATTTTATACTATTCAACAATAATATAAAATTATATACATTCGTTATTATTGCCTGCGACATTGAAATTTGCTTTTCTAAGTCATTTTTAATTTTAGATGCCTCATCGACTTGTCCTCTCATTTGATCAGTTTCTTCTTGTAAATTAGATACCATAGTATTCAATTGGCTATATTTTGCTTTTTCCGATGGAGTCATTTGATTAATTAATATATCCATTGCACTTTGTTCCTATAGAAAATCATCAATTTTTAAATATATTCGTATATTTTGATTTAAAATATGTTCTAAAAAAAATAAAAACTTTATTGATTTGTTCAGTCAATTGCTTTAGCTGATCTTCTTTGTGTTGTCTTTCAGCGAATATAGTTTCAAGCTCTGCTGACATTTGATTATTAGAATCTTCAAGCTCTTTCGTTTGTTTTTGCAATGCGATTATATCGGATGCAGTACTCATTTGTGCCGCCACATTATAATCCGACAAACGACCTTGTAAATCTATATGAAATATAAATTTAAATTTGTGACGGCTTCTTTTTTAAAGTTCAATAATTCATATAAATGAAAAACAAAATCTGCCTGTTAATTCTTGAGCAAGCTCGCGTCCTCTTGCTTCATAATGTTTATTTGCTGAACGTTCTCTAGCAGCCGAATCGGCTAATTTTTGTAAACGATTCACTTCTATTCTTAACGCTCTTATTCTTCCGTTTAATAATTCTTCCCAATATCTTCGATCCTTTAATTGTCTTTGTCTACCCATAGCTGTGCTAGTACGCATGCCTGATAATCCTTGTTGTGTTATAGGTCTATCTAACTAAATATTCAAAATATTATTTTTATTTAACTTCATAAATGATATTAACAATATGAATTAGAAATTATATATACTGCATTAAAATTAGCTGTTCCAATTCTTCCAACAGCTGTCGGAGGTGGAGCCCCAATTACACTACCAGTCGGTAGTCGGGAAGCTGTGCCACCTCTATATGCTGATCCTGGTCTCATTGTCGCACTTCTATAATTGAATGAACGATTTATATTAAATTTTAAATATTATTATTAAAGCAGTTGAGATTTAAAAAAAAAATAACAATTTTAATAATTAATACTGCAGATTTAGGTATCATAGCAATTGGTAATTAGATTTGTTTAATCAATGATATTTTATTTTATATATATTATAATAATTATATAAAATATGATTTTTTTTTCATATTTATTTGAACTGTATTATTATAATAATATTACCTTTTTGATTCAATATCGAAAGATATATTATGAAGAAGACTCTCGTGTCTTCCCCGTCGGGATTTGGGTCTGGACCTTTCGCTGTCTTCGCTCTCGGAGCGACCCTCGGGCCACCTTCTCAGCGCCGAGTGTTGCCTCAATTGCGAATAATCCATAATTTCATATGAATGTATATGTGAACGAATATGGATTATAGTGATAATCACTTCACATAAGTGTGTGTTCACACGACACCAATATATGATTATTGGTTCCGTTTGTTGTTTTGCAGTTTCTAAGGTAACTGCTTTGATTTTCTATGTATTGTGTATGAATAGGCACTTAATATACATATAAATATATTTGAATGTGTTTCTATTGTGTTACTATAGTGATAAGTGATACAACATTGGTCTTAGAATTTGTTTAATAAAATAGATTATACGGGTGTTTTTAATTATGTAAATATACTTAATTAGAGGTGGTTAAATCGTTTGTCTATGAATGATGAAAATTTAACTGCGAGCCACATTAAAATATTTATGATTTATTGTAAAATTATTTTCAATGATTTAATATATAAATAAGGATAAGTATTAAAAAAACAACTTTTTTTCAGATACATATAAAATATATTTTGATCATACATATACAAAAAAAAAAACACATTATTAATCCAACACCAAGTTTAATACACATGTATATATACATACACATATATGTACACGTACAAATTGCCATATTTATAATTACCATTTTATATGTGTGTGTAATTAATACTTTCGTAATTAAAGCTGAACATAGTAATTTAGCTTCGATAAATATTATACACATTATTTTTTTTTTAGATATATATAATATTATTTAAGAAACATTGCCATGGAGGGGTACATTTTATATGTACTTAAATATTTATACATACACACACACACACATACGCATATATGAACGTATATAAAAAAGACTAATTTGGTAATTTAGATTAATATTTCGTTGTCGTTCTAATTAGTATATCTAATTTATATACACATAAAATACAATTTGAAAGTTTGTCAATAGATCAAAATGTTTCAAACGATCACTAATGAATAAATATTGGTAAAAAGTAATAAAACTTGAGTATATTAACTATATTATGCTGATACATAATATGGTTATATTTAAACTATACTATATGAAATTGAATAACTATATAAAATAATACTTATGAACTTTTAAAAAGTCATTTTTACAAATTGAAATGCATCGATAAGATGAACTGGACGCTCTGGAGGAAGAACACATCTTGTGGACCTTTAAAGGCAGTGATCATCATATTTACATCTAATACACGTCCATGTTATTCTACCAGCATTAAAATTTGTAAAAATTTATATCTATAATATTTAATAATTAAATACAGAGTAGCTCATTTAAAAATTACATGATCATTTAAGATGAATTAAAACAAAAATAATAGTAAAAATAAATCTGAAATTTTGAATATTAATTTTAACCGTTCAATAATTTTTGGAGCACTCTGTATATATATATATATATATATATATATATATATATATATATATATATATATATATATATATATATATATATATATATATATATATATAAATTTGATGATTAAACCGTCGTACAATTAAAACGCTACTTTTAATTGGTAACAAATATATAGCACCTCAAAAAGCATTCATCAATTTCAACGCAATAATTGTTTCAGTTTCTAGTTATATTAATAAAGTTATATAAATTACAACATAAAGTAATAAAAGTTACATGTTAGTACTTAATTGAAAAAAAAAAATTATTAATCTCATATTAACATATAAAGGATAAAATGATGGTAAATATCTTAGATATAATCGTATTACAGTTATGATAAGGCAGTGTTTTTTTGTTTATAATGCGCCTCTTTAAAAAAAAAAAAAATAATATAGCCTACTTATAACTAAGTATATGTACATTTATAGTGTTAATCAATCAGTTTTCATCATTAATAATGAATAAAAAAAAAATATTTAATTGCAATAATGGCATATATGTAATATTTTTTTCGACCATGTTTTTTTTTTATTTGTATAAAAATATATAAAAGCAATTTTAGCATTTTCAAAACTAACACTTTACATTCAGAACGTCATATTGGCGACGTTCAAAAATCGACCTTATATCGCTACGGCGATATAAAAATATATGATAATATGAATGCAATGAATTTAATATTATTATAATATAGCAATATGTTTATGTATAAATTTCTTATATGAATATGAAATGTGTGACATTGTCACATACAATTTAATAAGTCGTCTACATATATAAATGATTCTAAAAATATTTTTTTCTCATGCTAAACTTACTAATATCCTAAATATATAATTGTGTATAATATTTATTTCATATAAATGAAAATTATATATATATATATATATATATATATATATATATATATATATATATATATAAATACGCATTCCTAACAGATTCCACACGTTCTTTTCAATTTCATAGGCTACTTAATAAATAGAAAAAAATATATATATAACAACAATGGTGAAATGTGCTTATTGTTTCAGACGATTTTAATGCACTTAAATCATTTTAGCAATTTAATCCCATTCACCGATGTACATTTGACGAGGCTGAGGCGGTATAAATCCTCTTGTTGGCAATGGTAATCTTCCATATATTTGATTGTATGGAGATGCTTCTAAGAAATCAGAATCTGTAAATTAATAATAAATATGTTATTTATAAAATTTCATGAATCACTTTTTAAATTACTAAATAATTTTATATTATATATCTATTGCACAACACAAGAAACGCTTCTAAATAAACTTTCAATATTAATTTTAATTATTTGTATTATTTCTTCCTTATAAAATCATATATAGTCTCTGTTAAAAATTGTCTATTAAAATTTTATAGGTATTTAGTATTTAATGAACTGAAATCTAATTTTATAAATAATCAACGCCTTTCAACAATTAAATATGACGAATTCGTCAAAAATTTGATATCATCGTCTTACATAAGTGATATAACACGTCGAATGACTCGTGAAAAGAATAAAATCGAAGCGGCAAATAAATGAACAGTCGTGATTCAAATACTAAGATTCGATGATTACACACAATGGAGACAAAATTTGCACTGTGTCCAATGTGTTATTTACCAAGAATCGAAAAATTTATTCTTCGGCGACAATCTTGAGCGCAAATTGAAATCGTGATGGAGACATTCGTCGTAGATTATCATCTGTTGATTTGTTTTTTTTTCATTATTATTATTATTATTATTATTATTTCGAACCTTTGAACGATTTGAGTGCAACGAATTTTGTAAAATACCTTTTGTACCTTTGCTGCGAATCCCGCATGCAGCTAAAGGACATTAAAGAGATTGAATCTTGGGACAAACAAATTGGGAGCTAATTTGTCTTTACACACAATCGCCATATAAAATTTTAAATTTAAATATTGATGATGTCCTTGATTTATTGTCCTATTTTTGATTGAACCCTACTTGAGTATGTTTTTTTTTAATTGTTCCCCCTTTTAAATTTTTTGTATATCCTATCATTCTCCAAGTTTGTATGATAATTATAATAATATTTTAAATAATTATTATTATTTATATAATATAACACGATTTCAAAGACATTCTTCCGTAGAAAATTGGATAAAATCCGCTTTCGAGTAAAAAGTGTGTCCCCGCGTGATTTCTTCGTTGTTCAACTGTCGGCTCATAGAAGACGAACTGAATTCCTTATCGCAAAGTGTCTCGTATCGTTTTAATATTGACGACGGTGACCAGTCGTTAATATTGAAAGCGGTACAAAAAAAATAAATAAATAAACGCATTCGCCCTCTCATTCACTCATTGTAAAATCGGAGCGAAGTCAAAACCGTCAATTGGCGGGCATTGTTTGTAATATATATATATATATATATATATATATATATATATATATATATATGCGAGACGAGAATCGCGCACAATTGAATTCCGAACTCCCACGTTGAACAAAAGTGAAAATGCAATCATGAAGGTTGTATCGTAAAATCACACTACGAAAATATTTATGCCTCTTTTTTCTTTTCTTTTTTTTGTTGTTGTTGTTATTGTCTATTGGGTGCAATTGAAGCATCCAGAGCAGACTCGAGCATAATTTATCTTGGTGAAATTGTTTCACTGTTTGATGTATGTAGTAGCATTTTATACATCAAATTCATGTTTGAAACTAAATTTAACATGATTATCTTTAGAAAGTTCTATATAATTTAAAAACGAATTATAGTAGCGTATAAATTGAATTTGTATAAAAATATCAATGTCTTGTTTAATATACAAATATTATTTTTGCTCCCATAAGAATCTAAAATTTTGATTTATCAAAGTGGGATTGACTTTATAAAAAAAAAAACATTAGCCTCTAAATGCAGATTACTAAGAAATGAAAAGTAATTGATATGATTTTTTTTCTATAAAAAAAATATTATATAAGTAATTTCGGTATATTTTATCATTGCATTTTTTTTCAAGTAGTCGATAACGATTAAAAATGACCAATAAGGCAATTGTGGTTACGGTCCCGTGATAGTTATATAGTGTAAGCCTATTGCTCAAGGCTTCGTCATGGTACCAAATTGCAGACGAAATTATGATTATTGTTATTATAGTCGTAATGCAGCTCTCTTACTTCACACAAAAGCGAAGAAAGTTGCGAAAACGCGGACAATTTCGCAAAAAAAAAATATGTATATAAAGAAAAGAAAATGGAAAATAGGTAAAGTGAGGAAAATCGGTTCATACTATAGATTGATGAGATGAAATTTTATATAGTAATATTTTTATCAAAATATCTGATAATTGATTATTCAGATATTAAGTAGTCTATATAGAAAGGTATTAAAATAAATTAAATTAAATTTAACAATATAAATGTAAATTTGCGAAAAGAAAAATAATAGAAAACTGTGTCACAGATGAAACATTCTAATGATTGAAAAAATTCTGAATTATATCTAAATACGGTTCTCATCCAATTTATCGTCATAGTCGGATTTCTAAAGATAAATTTGATTCTTTTTTTTTTTTTTTGCAAGTGGGACCGTGTAATAAATCGTCTTCTTGCGAAATCGCTCGATTTGATCATCGTGTAAAGATTCTGCGACATTTTAAACGATGTACGTTCATTTAGAAGCGTTTCCAAAATGCGTCGTGCTAATAATAATCTTAATGCTAATGTTAATTATGCTAATTGACACAGATGTGTCACAATGATTAATCCGCGTATACGATTTTTAAGGCAAAAGTCAAGTGTATGTAGAAAAAAAAAATCTATTCTTCGAAATAGAGCCAAGGAGCATGCTGTCAAGAAGCGTGTGCACGTTCTATTACAAAATTATATATTTATTGGTATTATTATTATTGTAGTAATAAAAAAAAATATATGCATGAGAAACGGTGACATTTTCGCCAAAATCTGTTAAAAGATCACCACCTACCTAAAATCGACACCATATTTTAAATATTTTTTTTTTCTAGCTCAAACTGCTTGAACATTATGCATAATATTAGTAATAATACCATATACAATTCTAATGATTTATATCTATCATAGAATATTCAATATGGCAAAATATCGTCTAATGCACAAGCAGTTCAAATAATAAATCAATCAACTAATTGCTGCTTATGAGTATAACACCAGCCCAGTTTCAAAACACCATCAAAGATATACGCAAGTTAGTCTTTCCAAATCCAATGAAATGAATTAATTGTATGAAACGTGCAAATGAAATTTCACATAATTTACTCTAAATTGATATAACGATCTAGATTATGTACTGATATTAAAATGATAATGATAAAAACCAATACGTGCATATGAATGGTAATTTTTTTTTATATATGTTAGAACGTACTTAGCACAAAAAAAAAAGTGAGAAACACATAAATACCATAGTTTATAAGGACAAGTGCTTTGCAGAGATTTGAAGAAGTTTTGTATATATTTATTATTTATTTATTTTTTGATTTTTGTTTGATGAATCAGGTGCTTTTTTTCTGCATGGTTGATTTTTCTAGAGCGTCGTCCTGGTGACGTTTATTATGCATATATATATATTTAGATCAGAAGCTCCTGTTTGTTACAACAAAACGATTATAACTTTGATGCGTGTGTTTTTATTAATTATTATTTTTTTTTTTTTTGTATTTTAACACTGTGCTGGATGTCGTCGTCGGATCGGAAAGCGAGACAGCCGCATCGGAATCGACGGTACTGCGTGAAAGGGTTAAAAGGAGTGTTTAGGGTTGCGCAACGATTTTTTTTAGTAATCGATTATGCAATAAACGTATCGAAAGGCTTTAAATGTCGGACCGATACGTTTTGCGTTTTGCTGAAAATGAATCGTCATTGGTAATATGGAAGAAGGCGTATATATCGCCGGTTAAATTGGAAAGATTTATTACTATAAACAAGTCAAACTTGCGGTCGGCATTGGTAAATAATATCTATTTTAACCTAAGTAATGTATACGTTTAATATTTACAACGCTTTGGATTTCGTTTACTTAATCGATATCTAGGTGTAAAAATTAAGTTACAATGCTGTTTACAGAATAATATTTTATGTATAGCCTGATAATATTAATTTTCTGTTCAATAAATATTTATTGTGATAGTCACAATTTTTTTTTAGTATCGATTTCTAAAATCAAAACTCAGTTATAATTTTAATTATATAGACTACTATGGCAACAAACAAAAAAGCACTGGGAAATATTTATAGAATTTGATTTAAACTAAAATATTATAATGTGTAATATATCATGTCATAGAACATAAAACTACAAGTAAATATATTCTAATGATTAATTATATATATGTATATATTTGAATACGATATAAAAAAAAATATACTCCCATTTCAATGAACATGATTATGATTTATATTATAGACATATACATTATGGGACTGTTTTTTGTCTTTTATTTATAATGTAAAGTGTTAATTATGAATAATGAACAAATATAAAGTATAAAAATTAGCAACGGGAGGAAGATATGAAGGGATTATCTGGGTTGATGCAGCTGTCTCATTTTGGTTGGGTCGAATTGGTGTCGATGGTGTGGTCGAGCCTCGGCAGGTGACAACTTCTTGTCATATTTGCGATGATCTCGCAGTTTGGCATATAGGTCACTATTCCACATTGGCATGCCATACGCACCAATGCCACTTTCATAGCTGCGCGCGTGCCAAACCGGGGCCAGATGATGCATATTATGGGCGTGCTGATGAGCGAGCTGAGCATGAGCGGCATGGAGTGCCAGAGCTGGTGGTGCCTGCGCCAACGAGTATCTCTTGCTTGCCACCGGCATCTCTTTCAATATTTTTCCATTGCCGTTTCCATTAACTGCCTTCACAAAGTTCGGAACTCTGGCGCGAAGGCCGCAATAGTATGGATCGTCTGAAAATATAAAAGATTCAATTTAATTCAAAATATTCAGAAATAAATATATATATATATATATATACAGCTATTTGAAACATTATCTGAATGACCTTGAAAAATTTTAATTTATATTTATATAAAAAAAATCTTGATGCGACAACCCTATATCAAACTACGAATTTTAATATAAATTGAATAATTAAAAAATTGTAAATCGTATTATCTTGTGAATTTGTTATGTTCTTTAAAATCGTACCTATTTGTAACAGTATTATGAAAAATATAGGCGTGTCAAATATGCGGTTTGTCAACAATGCGGTTGCATTGCCCTGAACTCATTATTGAAGTGAACAAAATTGGAATGAATTATTGATGTCAAATCGTATAGAAATACAGATTATTAAATTAATTCGAGCATTATAAACAATGGATCTCAGTATTTTTATCGTCATCGATTTCCACGTGTTTAAAAATAAATAAATAAAAAGTCTACTTAACAACACTATAATGTGTTCGTTTTATTTAATGCTAGCACAAATATCCATATCAAAAGATCCAATTTATCGTTAATGTCGTTGATTTCTGCTCTGTGAAAGATAATCGTATAATCGACGTGTCGCCACCGAGTCGCACAGTTTGCTTAATAGGAGAAAGTCAACGTCAACGATGAAGAAAAAGATGATGAAGACGATGGAGAACAGTGACGGTTCGTCTGTTGGCATCGAGAAAATTGCACCAACTTCATGGATGGCAGATATTTTCATCATAAAAATATTTAATTACAATTGATTAAAATGAATATTTTTGTATCTTGAAGAAGTGTTCATGTATCATGAAGAGGCATGAATATTTTTTAATGTCTAATAATGATTCCGTTAATTTCAACTAAAGCGACGGTTGATGTATTGAATATTTATTTATGATGCATTTTTAATTGAACAATCGCGAGCAGTCACTGGCATATTGTAGCCAAGAAGATGAAATTTCACAGAAGATAACGCTAGATAGATTTATTTGCCACGAATAAATAAGAATAGAACTCGTTGTTCGAGATGATGAAGAGGAAGAAGATGATGCTTGCAAAGCCGGAAAACCAGCTTCGGCTTCTTCTTTCTTCTCTTCCGCACGATTGCATACGAATTTCGAAATAATTCTACTATATAAATGACACACGTGTGTGTGTGTGCGTACGCCTACTTTTAAACTTTGACTTGAGCTTTTATTGTATCTCGAAAAGTGTTATTCTTTACTTTCATTTATGGACGTTGTTAAAATTTCAACCTTTCGCCATTTATTAGCGTATTTTAGGGTCGTCACAATGTTTATATAAGTAATAAAATATGCTGTTTATATATTATGATACATTGAAATTTTCCATCTTATATTACGAAAAATATATAAATATATAAGAAATGTAAAATAATTCTATCTCATATTGAATATAATAAACTTAAATTTGATATAAAATTAAAAATATTTATATCATTTTATTTCATTTAAAATGCAATACTATAAATGAACTGATATTAAAAACTATAATATATTACAATCGATGTAATATATTTTTATACTTTTATTGATGAAGAATTCGTTTAACTTTCATATATCAATATAGCACTCACGAATAGAATTTTTATCGAATATACAATAAATCTTACCGAACACTTGATTCGATTTATGTTAAAACGTTTATATAGTTTTACTATTATCTTTAAAAAGATCACTTTCAAAATTTCCAATTAGTTAATTTATTAACGCTACACTAGATACACAAAGTGAAAATCTTTCGTTCATAAACACAAAATACGATACGTTCAAACGACCTATAAATCTTTTGGCGCATAAGTAAATTTATATATTCATTGTTGTGTTGTTTTTATGCGATGAACGGTCTTAAAAAGATGGTTCTGATGGATTGAAGAACGGTTCACGATGATGGATAGACGATGCATTGAGATGGGTCATCGAAGAAAACCAGTCAATCTCTGTCCGATGACAGACAATGGATATTTGCGGCGATTTTCACTTGGAAAATTCACAAAAAAAAAATATATATATATATAAATCAGAATGAAAGAAAATTGTACAAATGCAATATGAAAGGTTACGGTTCGTCGAATAATGCTTTTAAAAAAAAATATGAGGAAGAGAAAAATACGACGATAATTTATGGCACTTTGAGGCTGGCATTTGAACTTTTGTGTTTGAAAAATAGAGATGATTTTTTTTTCCACTTTTTGCATACGAGATTCTTTCTTGTTTTACTGTGCATTTAAGTAGTTAATTTAAATTATTATTTTTTTAATATATATATATATGCATATAAAAACAATTATTTATTATATATATTGAAATACATTGGATTCAATTTGTATAAATATATTTCCCACGACATTAAGCAAAATTATGAGTTAACATTTAATATGCAATAATGCATGAAATTATTTAATAAATTATAAAAATAATATACGTATATGTGTACAAATATCACTAATAATATTATTATTGTAAATAGAGCTTGAGGAAAACTACAATATATATATATACATATATTGTAAAGAAATTTCAACACGATGTTATTATATAGTGAAAATCGTGAAACGCACGATGAATGTAATTGTGGAAAATTGTTATTAAAAAAATAAAAATGTGCATTTTTTTTCAATATTAAAATATATTTATACATACATATATATATATTTAAAGTATATATATATATATAAAAATATGGAACGTTTAATATTAGTGACCGGTTAACCTTAAGTTATATGCAAAACGACGTTCACTTTGTCGCGCACGCATTTATTTATTGCGACATTGCGAAATGTGAGAAACTTTGCAATTTTTTTTTTGTCGACGACTGTCGTTTCACCTGTTCGCCGCCATTGATCGGACGCCATTTTGTAAAATGGCGAAGACGTTATCCGAAGGTGAACGGTATATCGAACGATTAATCGAGGCTAAGCACCGGTTGCATTCTTTTCAATAATCCGATACAATTCAGGAAATTGAAAACAATATTTAAACGGGATCAATTTTTTTTATTTTATTTTGATATTGATAATAAATCGATTATACGACGATCCTTTTCAGATCATTTTATTATGAATCTAATATGATTTTGAACGTTTGTTACTTATTGAATTGTATTATATATATAAGTGTAATAATTTACTATGACAATTTTATATATTATTGGCGTTTCTAATGTTTAGATATGAATTGAGCGCACTTAATAAAATATTTTGAAATATTGATAACCCGCCATTTTTTTTGCTCTCGCTTTTATCGAAATATCTATATTGAAAATTGTTTTTGCACGAAGTAATCATTTGTTAGAAAAAAAAAATATGTATTGAGAAAGTCTAAGACAGTCACGCTTGTTAGACACTTAATTGAATTTAGGATAAAAAATAAATGTTGTTAATTTTTCGACATTTCTTTCAATCAATAGTATTATATTTTTTATAAAATAAATTTTGTAATATTTTTATTGATAAATTGGATATTTATTAATATTTTATAAGGTCAACTATTAAAAATTTACTTCACTATGCTTTCAATAGTTAAAATTAAATCGTCGATTTAATGAAGTTTAGTCGTGAGCTTTACATTTAATCTATTAACATTTTCCCTTCTGTAAAATTAATAAACATTTTTTTATAAACTATTTTATATTGCATAACTATTAAATTAAAATGTAATACGCGATTTATTTATAATATGAAAAAAAAATATTTTCTACTATTAGAATACAAAATTAGCACATATTTACATTTTATATAATATTATAAAACAAAGACGATAAATCTATAGTCTTATAAAATATTCATCCGTGAACTTTGAACATAATAAAATTTATTTAAAAATTTTAACGCAATAATTTACAACTTAATATTTATATATACATATAAAAATATACAATAAATTAGAAAAACACGTTTTCTAAAATTTTAACATGCATTTATACGACGAGATCTTCATTTATTTTTAATTCAATCATAATCCAACAATATATTGAAACGTTTACTTTCGACAATTTAAATATTAGAATCAACATATACACACACACACACACACACTCATATATATATATATATATATATATATATATATATATATATATATATTATATTTGAATAAAATCGTGTATTGTACGAAAAAAAATTCTACATATTTAAATTTAATCTGATGGAAAATTTGTTAGAAAAGAGCAATGAATCTATTTTTTTTTCTGATTATTATTTTGTGCAATATTAGATTACCAAAGACGTACGCTCCAATTAACATTATGAATAAATTGGTTCGCCTTTTGAATACATTATGCTTAATGAACGCATATATATATATATATATATATATATATATATATATATATATATAATATTTTACTATTATATTAAATATTGCTATGAATTATTATTATTATTATTTTAAATGTGGAATATATCATTGGTCTAGTATTCCGTTCACTATTCGATATTCTATCTAGATAAACGTGTTGCGAAGAAGTTCTCAGGATTCTATAATACATTGTCGTGTATGATCATCTTTGTAGACGGACTTAACGGTTAGGCGTGTGTCTTCTTGCGGTCAGATGTTGTCAACTATTCGACTTTTTTTTAGTTTAATTTAAATTATATATATATATATATATATATATATATATATATAAATATATATATATAAATATATATATATATATATATATAAATATATATATATATATATATATATATATATATATATATATATATATAAATATATATATATATATATATATATATATATATATAAATATATATATATATATATATATATATATATATATATATATATATATAATATTTTTGAGTAAATGAGAATTAGTAATCGAGAATTAAATACACCTTCTAGATATAATTGGTATATAAATTATTTAAATATCAAAAAGTAAAAGTAATAATAAAAAGCAATAGCATTATAAATTTATAAAAAGGGATTTTATGTTTTGAATTTCTAGATAATAATTATTTTTTTATGGATATTAAGTTATAAAACTGTCTTTTTACAACTTCATTGATCAAATAAAAAAAAAACAATACTAGTATATAAAAATATAAAATTTCAAAAAAAAAGGATTTCAATATAAAACCTACTGCATAATATAATAATCATTCAATAAATTTTTATTATTATATAGTCTAAATTACAGATAAAACTATCGATTATATACATATATAAACGCGTATTCGATTTAAAATCACAATCCATTTTATGAATATACAAATGTCCGTTAATAAAATTGCCATTACTGGTTACACAAACACGATAATTACGATAACACAATAAACGAAAGAAAAAAAAATGAACATAACGCCGTTTGAACGAAATTAAAAAATTTCGTAACCGTTTAAAGTTACAGAATGTATTTTTTACGATATCGTAAAATATATTTATTATGATATATATATATATAAATTTATATAAAAGCGTTTGAAACACCTGGTTATAAGAAGCCTAAAGCGGCAACAGGTGAACGCAATGGTCGATGTAAAAACACGAACGACCGGTTGTAAAATAAATGAATCGGTTAGACTAGGTTCAACTCCGGAGACGACCCACTGACTCACATAATATATATATATATATATATATATATATATATATATATATAAATGTGCGTGTGTTCGAATAATGGTTCGAGAAATCAATAGACGTTCGAAAAAATTGGGATCGTTTTCTTCGACGACGATGAAAATTGACGACTTCCGGTCGGAAGAAAAGCGAGGAAGTATCGTGTGAACGATGTTGGAAACTAGATGAATTTAAATCGATCGTTAATAGGGTTGAAAATTTAAAAGTTGTTAATTGTGATTATATTTTGAGATTTTTTTCTAATGTGTGCTATCGAATTTTGATTGATTCAGTAGTGAATTTTGAAAATCAAAAAATCTAATATATGTATTTTTTTTTAATTTTTTCGAAAATAAAAAAATATATATATATATATATATTAAAATAAAAATATTTCTAAAAATATAGGCGAATTTGAGAGAGAAATATATGAGTTTGAAAAAAACATCGAATTTAAACTGTCAAACTGTTGTAGAAATTAAATAATATTTTAAGTATCTCGGATAAATTAATATTTAATAATTAAATGTAGAAGTAAAAAAATAACTTATTTTTTTTAATTATAGGTTCAAATCATAAGATCTTTATCATCATTTATAGCACATAATTATTACGTTTAAAAAAATGATCAATTTAGTAATCATTCTTTTTTATGGATATGTTTAGATATTACTGCAAACATGTTCCAATTTTTACGTCGATTTCACGATATAAAAGACATATCAATAGTACAAATTGGCAGTTATGAATATCTAATGACACAGAAAACGGACTATAATTGAAAAATCGTGCTCTTCGCGTATACAATTATTTATATACAGGGTGTGGTCGGTTTCGGTACATCGATTTTTACGAAAAATTGTATTTCCGCTACCGATCGAACGAGATATCATTACGATTATGAAAATTAAAATTTTTCAACTCGGTGAAAGTTTTCTTTTTTTTTTTTTTGTTATTATTCGCGAAGAAATACGAAAAGAAAAAGACTTCCTAGTCAATATGGACGCTTTGTTTTATTGTTGAATATTGCGAAAAAGGCTTTAATTAATCGTCCGAGAAATTTTCGTTAATGTTGATCGTTTTGCGGGTCGTTAATGTTTTTCATGTATGAACTATGTTGAAATTTTATATATATATATATATATATATATATATATATATATATATATATATATATATGTATTTCTTTTATAGCTATTATATGTTGCCAAATGGAATCGTTGAAATTGACACGTAATAAATTTATAAAATGCCTGTGACCTTAATGGCCGCTAGAAAGGCAATTTATAGACTTGTGTCCACTGATAAATGAACTTTAATTGAAATTCGTACGCGAATTTTTGTGTTCGAAAGTGTGAACGGTGTGTTTCAGTAGAAAGGTGACGGACGGTTAATAAATTACAAAAAGTTATTTATTATTTTTTATAAATGATTTTAATGTATTAAATTTGTTCATTCGATACTTTAATTTCAAAATTTGAAATGATGATTTTTTTTTAATGAAATCGAGACACCAGTTCTATGTCAAAATTAAGGACCTTTCTGAAAGGGAAACATTAATATTTTGTTCAATTAAATGTGTATATAAAATTTTATAAAATAATATAATATTTATTATATAAATATATAAAAATAATTTTCACGAATTCTACAATCGTATATAAATATATGAAAAATTGCTATTGTAGAAAATAATAACAGTTAATTTATAGTTATTTTTATTTTTTAGAAATATAAATAGTGATTTATGGAATAAAAACTCATTAAATAGAAATAAAATCGTATATAATATCGCAAATAGAAACAGTAATTGATTAATTTTATATATTTATATCAACGTTTTCGATCGTTTAATCGTTTTTTTTTATTATTATTTTCAATGAAAATTTATGAGAAGATAAAGAAGAAATACGGAAGACGAAATGGAAAATAATAAAAAACGGAAAAAATCGATCACGATTCGAGAGAAAGCACCGCACAAAAATTACATACACACAAATATAATTCTATATAAATAATATATATATATATATATATATATATATATATATATATATATATATATATATATATTAATTAGCCGGATTGTAATTTTCCGGTTATGGACCGGTTAAACATTTAACACAAGGGGAGACAAGGGAGAGCGCGTTGTTTCTATCTAAAGGGGAAAACAGGGCTGTTGTCTCCGTTTAATTTATCCCTTAGTAAAAATAGATCGCGATTTTACAATGGACCATTCGTTCTGGTCAATTTACACGCGACGTGAACAATCGCAACACGTTCTATGTAACGTTAACCTTTTGGATAGCACAAAACTCTGGTAGCAATAAAACGTACTAAAACGACACACACTTTTGCTGCACATATTTAAAATCGATATTTAAAAAAATAATATAAGTATTAAATTAGATTATTCTATATTTAATATGCAATTTTTGTTTAAAAAAAATAACGATATTCATCGCATAATTTCGTACTTTCTATAATAAAAATATATAATCGTGATCCGTTGTACTATTAATTAAATGGACTATGAATAATTGAAAATAATTTGCAAATTCAACGTTCAAATAAAATTAATATTGACAAGTGTTTTTCGATGATTTTTCGAACGGAATTTAATGCGAAGGTTAAATATAATTAAAAAATTGTAATACGATTTATATATAAATAACACATTGATTTTTCTATAAAAATATATATATATATATGTTTTTATTAATGTTAAATGATTAATTAAAATCGATATATATTTTTAGAATTTCCCACAATATTATATTAAAACGAAAAAAATATCATAGAAAAAGTGAAAAAAAAATAGTTTGTAAAAAATGTATTAATTGTTTTAAATATATTTTTTTAGAAAAAAAATGAATTTGATATGCAGTTTTAATTAAAAAATAATTATAAAGACAAAAAATCTTTATATTAATAAATTTATATTTTTCCATAATATATTGAGAATTATTTTATTATTTTTTATTTTAAAAAAATCAAACAAACAGAACATATTTATGCATAAAAAGTTTCTTTTACTGCATTCTAATTAAAAATACGAAGGTTTACTCGTTTACTTTATGCAAATTTACTATTTAAAGCCAACTTTAAATGTTACGTCGATTCGCATAAGCGGTAACATTGAATGAATTATCCAACTAAAAAAAAAAAAAAAAAAAAAACAAGCCACCATTTTCTTCTATCGGAAAAACACGACACCGTTCACAAGAGGGAAGAAATAAAATAAAATAGAAAAAGAAAAGAAACCCTCCGTTTTAAAAAGACACGAACGAAAACCATATATGGACAAAATGGCGAATTCATCCCCGTGCAATATTTTATTCTACGCTCGTGTTCATTTAGTTTTCGCAGTAATTTTTGCGACTCTTCTTCTTATTATTCAATTCGAAACGACGATATATATATATATATATATATATATATATATATATACAGAGTGCGTTTTTTTTATTTAATTCTAAAATAGATGTTTTTCTTTAACAAAAAAAAAACGCTGATTCTATTCATTCGGGTCCGAGATCACGAAGTTAGAGACCCTTTAAAAGGTGCTCATTCGGTATCTCTTTGAATTCGCAAATGCGGGGAGGGAAAATTAGCATTTAAAAGAAGTATTGGTCCTTCTTCGTGAAGATGTGCCCTTTTGCTTTCAGGAATTTATCGGCGTCTTTTGTTCGATTGTGCGTAAAATAGACGATCCTTTCGAATTGAATGGGTGAATTTTTTCGATATTTTTATTTTTTTTTTATATTGCTACTTTTTGTTTTTAAAGTTCAATATTGATTATGAAATTTTAGAGAAAAAAAATATTGGTAAATATTTTGTTGACTAATATGCTGTGAAAAAAAATATCAATAATATTACAAAAAAAATCAGGTTAAGTATTTGAAATAAGTACGTTTGAATTATTTAATAAATGTTTTTTTTTTTGTTACGAATATATTATTATTATGTAATATAATTTATACAATAAAATATTATGGATATATTTTATATGAATGCTAAAAATATTATAATACATAAAAAATGATATTATTTTCAAAAAAAAAATAGTTAAAGTATTAGAAATATAATAATTATAACAATTTTTATTAAATTAAAATATTCTAATAATTTTTTAATACTTCTAAACCAATTTAACATCAAAAAAAAATCACGATCGATCGAAATCAAAATTTTAACACGTCATCATAATCAAAAATTATTATTAATAGAAAAAAAAACAAATTTTTAGAAAAATATCTTAAATTTATAATAGTAATTCTACAATATATGACTTATAATTTACGCTTATAAAAAAAATAAACACAGTCATCGCTAAAGTAACTTTCTTTTTAATAATATTAAAAGCGTTACTTACACGCGTAATTACGCGATTTAAGACATCTTTTTATTATTATTATTTATTTATTTCGTTTGAAATGTGAAAATTTTCCTATATTTCTTTTCAGATTCGTCTTCATATTTTTATTTTCATTTCTTTTGATTGTAAATATAATTTTTTAACGATTTAATTTCACTTTCGTGTTCGTATAACAGTAAAAAAAAATGAGAACGATTCGAAATTAAAAAAGAAAATAAAATTTTCGCACCGCTTTATAATTAAACGATTAAAAATAAAACGAAAACAACGTGCAATTGCGCGTTTTATACGTTTAACGATAACAATGACAATAGTAATAGTAATAGTAATAATAATAATAGTAATAATAATTGTATTTACCGTATTTTTTGTTGTCTTTTCCTTTGTCCGATTTACCACGTGGGAAATGGGCCAATCTGGCGTCATCTTCTATGTCATCATAGTCGGGCTGAAATCGGAAAATTAGCATAAATAAAGCTGAAAATTCAGTTATAAGCTCCAAATTTTATAATCTATCATTAAACATGCTCCAAATATAACGTTTGAGAACCATTCAATTTCGATTTCTAATCTTCTATTAACTTAACGAAAATTTTTAGTACCAAAAAATATTTATTTATTTTTTTTATTCATTATACAACAATAAATTTCGTTCGAATTCAACCATTTATTATTAAAATATAAATCCAAATATATTTATTTTTATTATATTATAAAAAATATAAAATAAAATTAGTGTATTGATTTCTATAAAAAAAATATGAAATGTAAAAAATATGATATAAAAAAAAATTTTTTTTGTTGAAACGGTTGCAAATTTTAGATAATTTCGTAATTTATTATTTATATAAAAATATTGTAAAAATCTTCATAAATCATAAATTAATTACAGAGGATTCTACATCGAAATTATTACGAAATCGACAACTTGAATAAATTATTGTGTAAAGATCGACCATTCTAACTCGTTTTACATGCAATATATACAGTATATTGATATGTAGTTAAATCAAGTCTTCTTTCACATTTGCGGTTAAATAAATAAGTTATCCTTGAATATTGAACTTAAAATTCGATTCAACGTGCAAAAATCATTATAAAAGTGTATGTAATAAAATATATATAAATTTTATTTGGATGATTTCGATTTTTTTTTTTATAGTTAGCCGCAAAAATAATTTTATCTTCTCGCAAAACGAGTGAAACCGAAAGTCGTCTTCGGCAAATTCGCTTTTCTTCGTCGGAAACCTGATATTCTGCAAAGTCGCTTCGATGCTCAATAATGTTCATGACAATGCAGGATAATGGATAAATCTTGTATTTTTCGGGATCCTGTTGCTCCCACGCAGGATTCTAATGCGGATATTTTTCAAAAAAAATTACACGGTTAAATCGAGAGCGCATCTCGAAAATGGAAATGTTGACACACATATATATATATATATATATATATATATATATATATATATATTTGAATACAAGGTTTCGAGATTTGAATGAGTTTCGACGCATTGAGACGAGTATAAAAGGTCACGTCTCATATAAAAGAAGTTAAAAATAATATATATATATATATACATTTTTTTTTCATTATAATTTTTATTCAACAATAGTAATTACTTCAATGATTTTCAAACGTGCGAGGTTATAAGCAAATCGTAACGAAAATGACAAGGACATTAACGGTAACATGCACAATTTGTATACGACTAGAATTTTAAAATATATTTCATTTCGATGTAGTTTCATGATGTAATTCTATATATTATGCATATAGAATTTTAATTATATCATATAAAAAAAATAAGTTGTAGGAAAAATGGAAATATTTGAGTATTGAAAAATGATATCGAAATTAAATTTGAATATAATAAATATATACATAATGCAAAAGAACGCTTTGAACATATTTAATGGACATTTTCGATAACATTTGCTCAATATCGATAATTAAATAAACGAAATCCTATATTTCGATACGAAAAAAAAAAGAAGCCATTACGAAAGACTACGTATATTTAATTAATTCGACTGTGTGCACATGTAAAAGCAATAAATAAACATATTTATGTAAGAATCTAATTAAATTTTTACGTTTTATTACAATAATTGATTTCTCATTGCGATGCAATTACGAATTATTCACGTTCGTTTCATTCCCAATAACGTATAAAAGTGGAAAAATTAAAATGCAATATTAACGTTTCATTCCCACAAAATAACAGGAATGTCCTTGCGAAACCACTATAATTATTAATACAAATTTATTTTATTGTTATATTTTAATTATAATGCTGAAATATTGAGCAAGCTGAAATGAGAATATTTCTCATTCATCTTTCATTTTCAGTTTATATATATATATAATATTCAATATTGCATTATATTATATATAATAATCGACTTCAAACCACAATCATATTTGATATATAAAATAATTCAGTGAGAAAAATAATATATATATATATATATATATATATATATATATATATATATATATATATATATATATATATATATATATATATATATATATTACAATTTTCAATAATGTAATATATTTATATATAAATATTAATCAGATACGAAAATTTCATACCATATCAATTATTAATTTAAAATTTATAAATCGACATTTTTCCTGTTACTATACGTTTTAATCTTTTTCTAAATGAATTTATTTAATTATTTTTAAAATATATATATACTCAACATTGAATAACATAATATTAATGTGCATAGTTGCAGTCATGCATATTTTTAACTTGTCGGAATCGATGATAATTAATGCTTTTCGAACGTGATTCAACTCACAATTTTAATTTTCGTTCATACTATATAATATAATGCAGTTGCATTGTTGTTTTTTTTTATTTTTGATTATTTTTTTTTCACCATTAATAGAATAAAACAACATAAATAAAAATAAATAAATATACGTAATACTAGAAACGGGCGGAGATGATGTCGAATACAAATTATTTATTCAATTACTCGGCCGCCGAACAAATTAGTTGTTGCATTATTATTATTGTGATGATGATGATAATGATGATGAAAAATATTTTCTTTATTTATTTCAGACGAACGATGATCGACCACAAATTTATATTCAATGATAACAACTACTAGGTGCTTCCAAATGAATTCAATTATGTTTTGTTGTTTATAATATTGATTTATATGCGCTGTGGTGAAAGAAGAAACGGCTTGTTGTTAATTTTATTATGAGAAAACGTCGATTATATTATTTAAAATTACAAAGATTATTTTTTTTATTATTATAAAAATAATAGTTGAATTTTTATATAATTTTAAGCAACATTTTTTAATCACTAATATATTGAATGAAAATTTAAAATATGTTTTATAGTTCAATAGATATCAATTTTTTTTTATTATCATTGAATAATTAATATTATTCATATAAATTTTCTCAATAATTAATACATGTTTAAAATTGAGAATGACTGTAATAGTGTTATTAAAAAATATAATTGTGAATAATAAACCTGAGAGAAACCTTGGAATCCATTTTATATTAGTCTATCTTTTAACCAAATTTCCATATAAGTAACATTAATACAATATTACGTAAAAAAATCCGAGTCTGTCAAACTTTTTCATTAATATTTTTTTTTAATAATTATTATAATCATATTATTTATATATCTATGATAAAATATATTTATATTTTAACCTTCTAACCTTTGTTTATTTCCATAAAAATCGAGTCTATTTAAATGATATTATATTTGAAATACCTTTGGAATGTCATGAGGATAAATTCCGTTCTCTCTTGGTGGTAATTTTGGAGGTTTATCGCCTCTTCTTTGTCCTGCTGATTGCATAATAAGTTGTTGCTCTCTGGCATTCGGCATCATTCCATGTCCGTTTGTACCGTTAACGCCGTTAAAACCGGAACTTCCGCTTGAACCGGAACCGTTAACGCCGTTTCCTGCAACGCTGTAAGGATCCTCGTCCGGAATCGGAATGCGCGGTCTATTCTTTATATCCATAGGTCTTTGAACTGGAAAAAAAAATATATATATATATAAGTATAAATATATTTAATAATATCGACTTTTATTTCGTTAACGGATATCCTTTTAGTTGCGATTTATTCGTATATAGTATTAAATGTGACCGTGAAAATGTCGCAAAAACCGATGAATTATCCGGTCTCTTTAGTTATTTGTCGTCGAATAAAAAAAGAAAAACGATTTTGATACATAATAAAATGACTCGTGTTCGATATAAATCTGTAGATTTATCCGTTTACATGGTAAAAAAAAATTGTGTCGTTTTGACGTGGGCGTGAATTTTATGCTTTTCGATTTTTATATTATAAATTTTCGATTTATTTATATAGCATATATATATATATATAGATTATAAATTTAATAGTATAATGTTAAAATAAATTGATGCAAAAAAAAAAGATTTTTATATTGATTTAAATTTTCAATATAATAAAATTCGTATTTTTATATAGAAAAATTCGTACTTTATAAAATTATTTAATATGATTATATTTTATATTAAATAATTGATTATAGTAAAAATATCAATTTTTATTTATAGAAAGTTTAAAAAAAATCATATATTTAGATTATAAATTTCAGCTAAATCAGATTTTTTCAATATATTATGGCATAAATTCTATAAGAATTTAATAAATCCTGATTTTTTTTTATTTAAATTGATTAGCTTTGCAATTAAAGTCTAAGATTATTTTTACCAAAATATTCATATAAATATAATTTGGATAATATTTAAATAATTTCTATTTTGTAGTGACAAAAATTTAATTTTTCTTAATATCACAAACTCCTTTATACTGTTATAATTATAATATTTAACATATATTTTACCCGATTAAATATCAAAAATAATATAATGTTTTTTTTTAATAAAGATAATAAAAAAGGTGTGACATGATATCAAAAAAAAAAAAAAAATCAAGATCGATGTAACGAATTAGATGAGATCAAAGCCTAATAATAGGATCAAAGAATACCGATGATGAGTTAACGTAATACATTGACTTAATGATTAATTAATTTTATTATACAAAGTACCGATTTATACAAATTGCCCGTTCAGAGACAACAATGACTCGCGGTGTTTGATTTTTTTTATGAAATCACAGAACAATAAGATCCGACTATGATAAATTAACATTTTTCGAAAAGCGATCGTCCGAAATTTTCCGAAACCGGAAAAATCGCACGCACCATAATGATAATAATGCTTAATGATTGATTTTCGACAAATTAACGCCAATAAACATTAATCTAAAATAATAATAATAATTTTGTAATTATAAAACGATTACGTCGTTATTATTGTGAAGTCGATCGGTAAAAAAAAATAATATAATATATATGTGTGAATTGTTAATTTTACTAGTGAATTTTCTTTCATTGGAAAAATCTAAAAATGTTTGTATATCTAATGTGTTGTAATGTAAATCATAATTATAAAGCGGAAATGTGAAGATCGCAAATATGACATATTTAGTACAAATATATATATACGTGATTAATGATATTATAATTCGTATAAAAGTATGTTAAGAGTGAATGTTAAGTTTATTGATGAAGATGATGTTGCTTTTTTTTCAACGTACATTTAGTAATAAATTTGATTTTAAATTATATATTTACAAGTTGAATAATATAAAAGATTGTTAAGATATTATTAATTTGTATTCGTTTCGTCGAATCAAGTTTTTCTATTAATAAAATATAGTGATTAAAGGTTAAATATAAGATTATTCACTTTATCGAGAAGTCGAGATTCATATTATTTATTGCAATATTAATATTTTAATTATTTTAAATGCAGCTTAATAATAAATATTTTTATATATTTATATCTTTATTTTATTCTTAATATTTATATTTTGAAACGACTGATCAATGACAGTAAAAATTATTAATAAAATATAAAATAATTCTCATTATATTGCAAATTATTGTATGAATACTAAAAAAATATATATTTTACATATATAGTAATAAATGTAGATAAATATATAAAAATACATTAAACATTGTAAAGTAATAAATTTTCACTTTCTAGCAACTAGTTTTATATATAGAAAGTAAAATTATTCATAACTATCTAATGTTTCTATAGTATAAATTATTAACTGTTTGTTAAATTTTAATATATTATATTGAGTTTAAAAATATTTTTTATTATATAATATATAAGTCGAGTCATCGACTCAACGCTCAATCATATCGAAATATAAATCGATATTTACGATTTAATAATATATAATATTCAAAATTTACACTGAATTTTTTACATTTACAATTTATAAAATATATATATATATATATATATATATAATAATAAAAATATTACGTCAATTTACACTTCAATGAGTGAAACAATGAGACTTTTATTACGGCATCGACGCCGTATTATTTAACAGTTTTCGCAAACGAAGCCTGACATTTTCCGTTTTGAATCGTCGCCGTCGTCGTCGTCGAATTTTTCCGATCTACCGACAAAAAAAGGTCAACGACGCTGTATCTCGAAACGATTTGCATAATACTATTTATCCGTTTTGTTTTAAAACGTAAGCAAAACACGCCGCACATAGTTATTGCATAATATATAACGACGTTACACACATACGAAATTATTACACTATCATTAACCGGTTTCTATTATAAATAATAAAAATATCATCTTTAACTTCTAATGTTATAATGTTAGATCATCGTGTCGAATTTTCGATAAAATAAAACCGCTGACTTCGATCTTAATATTTTTCAATATTGGCAACAAAGTGCTTAGTAATTGTTGTGCGAAAATTTAATCTCGTCTTTACCATATGTATATATATATATATATATATATAATAAATATATTTAGATATGTTGGCTGATATGAATATGAGAGAGGATTAGATTATTTAAAATATGTTGGACGTATTGTTTTTTGTTCCTCGATTGTAACAAGTCGTGTTAAAAATTCGATAGTATCTTTAATATGTATATGACCTTTGTACAGCTTTCAATTTAATATAGCCTTATGATATAAATATAATTTAAGAAAAAAAAATATATACATTAGAAGTGTTGATGGTATCGAAATTTAATGTTAATTTAAATTATGTCTCGATTTTGACGTAGTTTGTTTAAATATTTATAATGATCATTAAAATTCAATAGGAAACTACTATAATATATCATTAATGAATTGATTTTAATTCATTGTTATTATAGAAGAAATATTTGTTAGGAATTAAATAATTTGTAAGCTCATCATTAAAATTGCATTTTATATAATCTAATCAGATTTTCATGAAAACGTTACGAATACAAAACGCAAGCGTTTTAAACAAGGATGTACGTAATTTTCAGGACGAGGTCACATCGCACGAGGGTCACCGGCGTTTTCCTAGAAGAAGCTAATTGACGAAAACGTCCGTAAAATGGGAACGAATGCGAAACATTCAACCGAAATTGTATCTCAGAGGAATTCGCAATGAAGCAAAAATAAAATTTAAAATAAAATAAACGTCGGAAAGCGTCAAAAATAAAAATAAAATATAATATAATCAGAATCGGCATAGAGATCGTTCGTTCGAAGCGGGCACGTGTCATAGATTTAAAATTGACGATAAGCGACATTAATTTTACTATGATGACGATCGCGGACCACATGTTTGGAAGCGGCGGACGGTAATTTTTTTTTTCTTCTAGATTGCCATTGCGATCACGTAATTGTCTCTAAGAGTCGAGGTTAACGGCGTATAGCTCGGCGCACTTGTGCCTTATGTGTATCAAGTGTATCATTGTCAAGATCGCTATTTTTGTGTAAATCTACAGAATATTTCCGACCCGTTATAAGTCGTTTTTTTTTTAAAAATATTTATTTTTGATCTAGAAAGAAATTAACGACGCTCTTATTATATTGTATTTATCTATTAGACCGATCTAAAATTGCGGTGAAATGCTATAATATTATTGTAATTGTAAAGATAAGGAAATGTAAACGTAATCGGATTAGAATGGACTTTTAAACTTAGATACGGTTTAATTTATAGAATTTATTTCCTTATTACTATGTATAATTCATTATTGTTACAATTATTTTCTACAGAATCAACAATATATGATACATAATATACAATATATTAGACACTTTATATAAAATAATATAAAACTATTAATATAAATAAGATATTTATATTTTAATTTAAAATATATTGAATAGAATATATTGCAAAATTTTTCAGTATAGAATAATATTTGATGGTTGAATATAAAATTGGTGACTCGATTTCAAATATAATAATTAATAATTCATGATAAGTCGTATATAAGAATTTTAATAATGATATAAAATTATTATAGTCAGTATATTTTTACCAAGTCTTTGTTGAATTATCCGAAAGACAATTATAAAATAGCGATTATCGAATTATATTACAAAAAGAAATCGTAAAATAATATCTTACACTTTTATAATGCACAATAATATAAAAAGCGCGATTATAATGTAATTAGCCGCGTTTATTTTCTCGCTAAATAAACGCTATTTTTTTTTCTTTATATTATTATATATCGCCAATAAAACCGTTGAATTGTATTTTTAAAACGATTAAAAGTGTAACATTTTAATAGAATATCGTTCTAAAATGGTTGCAAAATTTATATAAATTATAATTAAATTATCGTTTTTAAAACTGTATCTTACGATATATAATTACAAATTGATTATTATATAACGACATCATTTTTTGATTTATATTATATAAAAGCTCAATTTTTTTTATAAAAAAAAGCTTTGAAAATTAATAATTCTAATAGATGTTATTTTATAAATATTTTTTAATAAAAGAAATCTTAATAAAATATTCATACGAATTAATTAGTAAATAGATTATATTGTATCATTTTAAAACACATTATTTATTACATTTAATAAATCAGAAAAAAAAATCATCGTTCTATAATAAGTAATAGAACCAAATGAAATTATACAGTGTTATTATTATATTATAGAATAAAAAATATACTATTTTTTTTTTACTAAATAACATAGAAAAAAAAATCTGTACAATTGAAATATTTGCACATTTGATAAATGATTCGTTAAATTGTTTTAATAACAATCATTATTATACGTTTGTTCGATGAATAATATTATTGATGAAAATAAAAAAAAAATACTTACATAAAAAGCCTATTTATCCGAAATGAAATAAAAATAATAATAAATAAATTAATAATAATACAGAAAAAAAACCGACCGACAAAACTTAATTAGCTTAGTTTGAGGTATGAGAATTTTTTTTCCTAAATGTCCAAGTATTAATAATATTTATTACGATATACGAATGCTCGCTTATAATTATAATTATATGTATGTAATAAATAAATAAAGTGTGTGTGTGTGTGTGTGACGACGATATTGGAAAATATCACGTTTATTCGGGAACGTCAATCATTCGAGTGAATTTATCACGTTCTTTTAAAAATATACATTATAAATATTATTCAATAAAACGGCTTACGATAAAAATTATGATAAGAAAAAAAAAATCTCGATTATTTATTTTTTATATAATATATAAATATTTTTTTTTAATATCGCATAATGCGGCGTCGTTAAAAGCGAAATTTTTATAGTGCGATTTTGTTTTATGTAACGTTTTACTATGTTGATTTGAACCAGTTTGTACGCGCATTTTGCACGTACATGTTATAGGCATTTTGTATATTTTAAATTATTTTAATATCAGTTTGTTTCAATATCGAATCGTAAATAAAAATATTATTTTTATATGAACGAGTTTTTTTTTTATTAAATATAAACAAATTGTCAGAAATGAATTATGATTTTATATTATTTTTTTTAATTATATATTTTAGAATTTTGTCAACATTTTATTAATATTTATATAACATTATATAATTTATTAATGTAAATATGATTCTAGATAATTTAATATAAAGAACAACTATTTCTTATTGAAATTTGTATAATAATTAAGAATATATACTGAATGCCTGTGACATATATAAGTACTAGAATAAATTTTTAATTACCTAGTTAAACTCAACATTAACAATTTGTTAACGTCTTAAAACGAGTGCGATCGTTTTAATACATATAAATATATATATATAATATTATACATATGAGCGTGTTCACAAAAATCACACTTATATACGTATATTATTAACATTTCACTTTTACTATTCACTAATTGAAACGAAAAATAAAACAAAAAAAAATATATACAGTAATAATTTCCGCTTACAAAACGCTCGTTAAACATTTACATAATAGCGATTAGAATACAAAACAAATATATATATATATATGAAACATTTATAAATAAATTAAAAAATATTAAATGAATTTGTAACGTCTGATATATCGCGTGATTAAAGTTTAAATCTCCCGACAAACTATTAGAGTTTTATACGTTCAACGATGATATTATTGTTTTTATTTAATTTATAATAACGACTATCGTTAAACAATGTTAAATTATAAATGTTTATATATTGTTCTGTTTTTATTTTATTTATTTATATATTTATATATATATATATATATATATAATGTAGACTCACCTGGGGGTAATTTGGATTTTAACATATCCATTGCTACAACGTTGATGATGAGCACCCAAATTGGACAATCGAGAACATCTTGTTCGGATTTAACGAAGGACACGATGCTCAAACACTGGGTTTCCAATTTTTTTCTATCAGGATAGGCTCTTCTTAATTCGCGGCTGACGTTCGATTGGAATTTTTTCATGTCGAACAACTGGAAAATATGCGGAAAATTACATTTCGTTCAATCATAATATCGCCATTTATCAACTGGAAATCTATATATATATATATATATATATATATATATATATATATATATATATATATATATATATATATATATAATTTATTTTATTTATATTAAAAAAAATTAAATAAATTATTATAGTTGTATTCAAAGAATGATATAATTATAAATAACATTTAAAAATATAGATTACACATATTATAAATATGTCTGATAAATCGGTAAAAGCTTGTTCAGTGTTTAATTTCAAGGATAATCAATTTATTACTAATTTATGAAGGTTTTATGATGTACGATAGTATATAAAAGCCTTCTGATTTCCTCGAAATATTTTACGATACCCGTTCTAAATATACATATAATATATATATTTTTTTTTACTATTTTACGACGCCCAATTCGATTATATTCCTGTTTTAAATTTTTAATTATACAATATATCTTTTGTGAGAACCGAAAAATAAATGCGAACACAAAAATATTTTATATTTTTAGATTGTTTTTATTTTTTTTTTTTGAAATATTGTATTTTTCTCAATGGATATTTAAACGATCAATAATATTCATATTTTGAAAGAATGCGAAGAAAGCTAGAAAACCATTTTTTAACAATAGAAATGTTTTTGTGAAAAATACATTAGTCGTATTCGAGTTGTCTTAATAGTCTTAGACATCGTATAAATTATCTATAAGAGGCTTCGAAATGGAAAGTCATCACGAATTCACAAAAATGAAAATGAAATCGCATATATATATACGCATTTTTAATAACAATACAATTGTATACATCATACCAAAAAAAAAAATTACATTTTTAATATATATTTTACACTATTATTTAAAAATTATCAAAAAAATAATACAGTAGTTTAAATTATAATAATTAATGGATGACGTGTATTGAAAAAAAAATTCGGTCATGTTTTTAAATATTTTTCACTATGTCATCGTATTTATTGTACGACGGTGAAAAGAGTTTTCTTTTCGTTTTGAAAATAATAATAAAGTAAAATATATATATATATATATATATATATATATATATAGAACCTCATGAAAGGCGACTTTCTGTATCATTGTGTGTGAGAAACTCACGATGCTCCTCCATTGTGATAATACGATTCTAATGAACTTCATAACGTTTGCATCAACAAAAGAAAGCCGTGAAAGAAAGAAAGAAAGAAAGAAAGACAGTGAAATTCATATTTTTTTTCCTTCTAAATATTATTATTGTTATTATCATTATTATTTCTTCGATTTCCGTACGGCGACAGAAATATTTTTATCATTATATTATTGTTATTATTTAGGTCTGACGTCTCGGCAGACGAGACATGACAGTACAAGATACGGATATAAAGAAAAAGATTTTGACCTGCGATCTTCTGGGTCAAATGTTACCTCTTCATTGAGTGCATTTGAGAATAATTTTAATATATATATATATATATATATATATATATATATATATATATATATCTTGACATTATATTCGATACAAGACATACTTTCATATTTTCATATTGTGTAATTTAAAACGTCATATGTTATTTATTTCATATAGAATTTATGTCAATATAACATGATAATACTATATATTATGGTATTATTATTTGTTATTAATAAATGTACTATTAAATTTATATATATATATATATATTTTTAATCCGCATTTTTTTTTTCATTATCCAAAAAAATAATTTAAAATAATAGTAATTAAATTAGACAATTTTGATTTATATACAATATCAAGGTAATTTAATTAATGATATAGTAAAAAAAAAACACATTGGTCAAATGTCAACTCAATAAATTTTGCATTTTATTCATTCATGCATACCATTTTGATATTTAATTTATACTTTATGCATTTTCCGCGATATATCAAAAAAAAAAAAAAATTTGTATAACTAAATAATATTTTTTTTGTCACTATTATTAATAAACACAATTGTTCCAACAGAAATAATTATCAGGAAAACGTGCAAATCTCAACTTAAAACGGTCATTATGTTAGAACAAATCAAAAAAGATTTACTAATTCGACTTTATATATGGTTATTTCTTCCGACATATGATATTAAATAAGTATGTATAAGAAAAAAAAACTAATAATAACAACAAAAGTCCAAAGTGTGGGTGGGATTTATATATATATATATATATATATATATATATATATGTATATATATATATATATATATATATATATTAATTTAGGTAATGCGGCTAACAAATTGACCCATTAATTTAACCGAAAATTAGACGCAGAGAACCGGGTTAATTGTTTTTTTTTGTAAAAAAAAAATATTTATTCGGTTTTATTGAGAAGAGTATTGAGAAAAAAAATACATATAATATATTTGAATCAACAAACGACGTTTATGATAGAACAACTGGTTAGTAGTTTTGCCATTTGGTTAAAATCGTGACTTTACTATGTTATAAATACGGCATTTGTTCCAATTAGAACGAATCGAATGTTAAAATATTTGTATGTATGTACAAATTTTAAAACAGGAAATGAAAAACGATCGTTAAATTTGCTAGTTAAACGTGAATGAAAATCTTGTTACGTTGTAACTATTAATTAATTGTGTCTGTTGCTGAAAAAAAATACGATCCTTCCAGATGAGGATGCTAATAAGGAGTTATATTTTTTTTTACAGATTATAATAAAATCATACCAATTTATATTTTATATTGTAATGATAGATTAAAAAAATAATTAGATGATCAAAATGTAGATCATAATTCATGCAATAAGGATCTGGACATACTAAATTATAGTTATTATAATTTTGAGATAAAAAATATTAAATCAAAATTTATTTAATATAAATATTTATAACAAAAAATTCATTTTTTATTTATTTTTCTATTAAAAATTATAATTTTATAATATCAATGCGTTTATTTATTTATATATTTGTGTATTATATTTTTTTTGACCTTTGACATGGAAATTGTGACGCCATTTTAATATTAAAAAATAGTTTAATCGTAGAAAATTGTATTATTTTTTTAGAATATTTATAAAATTTCAGTCAAAATGAACTTTCGTCATATTTTTTTTTCATATATATTAAGAAAAATAATTATCAAAATTATTAGATTTTTTATATTTAAAAATTCCATAACAGACATTCAATTATATATGTTAAATAATAAAATATACTCACTTTTACAATTTTTTCATGCTCTATAGCCTGTCCAGGTAATTTAAGTATATCTTGACCTATGGAATTCTCATCGTTTGGTGCTGCTGCAGTACTTTTAATGTACACATTACTCTTAGAGTAACGCCTGATGAGAATGTTTCCCGCATCGTCCATTTTTATTTTCACCCCCTGTATTAAAAATAAAATAAATTATAACAAAATGCAAAAATAAAAAATTATAACAACATTTGCAACGAATCGATTAAATCGAACGAGCCGTTCAAGGAAACTATTTAAAGAATAAATAGAAAAAAAAAACGCTTTAAAACATTAATATATACAGTACAGAAAAACGAATTACACAATTGTTTATATAGCCATTATAATGAACGTACATTTCTGTACAATATCTAAAAATTGATCTCAATTATCATTTTGTAAAATAAAGGAAAAAAATGTATATATATATATATATATATATATATATATATATATATATATATATATAATTCAAATTACGACCGCGAACCCATTTGTTGTAATATAAAATGTAATAACTGGGTACATTAGATCAAGAACGAAACCGATAATTATTTAACACTTAACGCCAAGATTTTCTCATGAAGTTGATTAATATATATATAAATATAAAAAGAAATATATTTTTTAAAGTCATAATTAAAATATTAATTGTATAAATATATATATATATATATATATATATATATATATATATATGTATATAAATAATTTACCTGTCCTATGTGTCTTTTGATGTCATCGGTTTTCTGATCGCGCATTGGATTATCAAAACCGCATAAGCCGATCCTGTAAAAGATATTAAATTAATATTTATATTAATAAATAGAATAATTTCTAATAATATATATTTTTTAAAATAAAAAATATAATATTATAAATATTGAATCATAAGATGACTAAAATATTAATTGCATATAATTATATTCGATATTTCGATACATTACATATTTAATAATTTAATCATTATTAATATTAAAAATAATAATCGGTTATTAAAAATGAATTAATGCGATCGATAGCAAAAATAAAATTTAGTACGATTTGTTGCGGTTTGACATTTTAAAACAAATGTCAAACGTAACGCCGTTCAAGTTAACGAAGTTGCCTTTTTTGCGCGACGAAAGAAAATTCCATAAAATCGAAAACGGCGTAAAAAATAAGTATACGTTGTAATTAATAATGACGTCGAAAATCGTATAGCGAAAATAAAGTTTTTCCGCAATACTTAACGATCGATTCGACATTTTTCTTTTCATGGGAATGCGATTTTTCCTGTGTAAAAAAAAATTCGTTAATCTCACAATTTATATTGCGACGTTGACGCAATTTCGTCAACGCGGAAATGTCTACAAATTTTCTTTTATATATATATATATATATATATATATATATATATATATATATATATATATATATACAATACAATGTAATTATATTGTACTGAATTGCGTATATATTTTTTTAAATGAAAATATCATCATTTGTATTGAAACTATCAATCCATATTAAAGATTTATATTGAATTTTTCATAAATAAAATATTATTACAATGTAGTTAAAAAGTTGTCCATTTATTATTCTTGTCGTATATGTCAATTCATTTAATTGGTGTACGTGAAATTTAAATTACTTCCGTAATATAATATTCATAAAGAATTACCGGTTGACTTTGGGGAAAGAAGATATGAACTGGTACCATGTTTTATTAACCTTGATTTATCAGTTGATCTCAGATATACAAATTTTTAACATGTTATATATGAAAGTTTAAGAAGGAAAAGGTCAACATATCTAATTTTCTTTTTAATATACAATATTTAATTATTTTAATTGATTATATTATAAAAAATAAATTTATTTAGAATTTTATTATGAAAAAAAAACATAAAAAGGTTATTGACAATGTCAAACTGTAACTTTTATTAAAGACAAAATGGAGTAAAAGTCGAAATAATACAATGATCATTCAGATCTATGTTGTTTATAGAAAATTTTTAAAATATATAATTTATAATATATTCAGTATTTTTTGTAATCAAATAGTTGGCGTTTATTATAATATAATATAATATATTGAAAGAATATTTTTTATATGAAATAATATATAAATTACCAAAACATAAAAAAAATCTAAAGTACGGGAATTCGAAAAAAAAATAGAAAGTTTGCAAAAAAACATTAATAACTACCGTTTTGTTTTTTTTTAATAAAAAAAAGGAAGTTTCAGTCAAACTCAGATCTCATTAAATCGAATAATAACTAGTATATTTTTTTTTACAACGCCGTTAAGTCAAAATCTATTTTGTGTTCGTCGTTAAACCGCAATAACGCTAAAACAAAGGAGTCGTAAGACATTCTAAGAATGTCAATAACATTTTCATAAATATATATATATATATATATATATATATATATACAATATTAGAATGTATACGATATTATTTATTCGTACTATAACGACCTTGTTGAAAGTGTTCAAACGTCATACGGTTTAAAGACAACGAAAAAACGGGTCACGTTATTAATATAACAATATAACTGAACTCTTAGTTTGAAACGATCGCATTCTTTTTGACAATTATTTTAGATAATAATAAATACGATCGTGTCGATGGCGACTTTGAATATCAACGATTGCATATTAAGAAAAATTATAGAAATATATATATATATAAACAGTTGGTCGTAATGAACTCTATATATAGACGAAACGATAAATAATGCACTCGTATTTTTGTGTTCGGTGATTATACACATGATTTATATTATATCATATATATATATAAATATATATATATATATATATATATATATATATATATAAATATATATAAATATATATATATATATATATATATATATATATATATATATATAAATATATATATATATATATATATATATATAGTAAAATATCAAAATTTTATTTATATTGTTAAAATAATTTATATTTTGAAAGTAATTATAATTTTATTTTTACATCGGATTTTTTTCATTTTCTATTAAAATAATATTTCACAATATAATAATTATGCTGAGAAAACGAAATTTTAGAAGGTTTTTCTATTGTTATTGTTTTTTTTAATATATATATATATATATATATATATATATATATTAAATAATGTAAAATATTTATACGTAGGAATAAAATAATAATTAAATATCTAATTATTAAATATCGTAACTGTCAAAAAAAAATCGATCTAAAAATATGTTTATTTAACGTGTTATATATTTTACATTTTTAATATTCCAAGATATAATTTAAAATTACAATTATTTTTGATAATAACATATTTAATTATTATAAAAATAAATTTGAACTGTATACATGTAGAATAAATTATTCAATTATATATTTTATTTTATTGTATTATACATGCAAATAAGAATGTAATATATATCATCATGTATTATATAAATGATATATCTTTTACAATATATATTAAATATTATGAAAAAAAATAATTTACTGATTAACCCATTTCACATTTAGAACTATATATATATATATATATATATATATATATATATATATATATATATATGATATATAATAAAATGAGCTGTAAATTCGCCGCAAATTATTATATTAATTTATATTTGCATAATAATCGCGATTAAAATAGTAATGAAATTTTTCCTAGTATTGTACATATTCAAATTCTATTGTTGCTAATGATATAATAGACGTAACGAATCGGTTTAGAATTGTAACACCCACACGAAATATTATATCCTATTATGCTATACGCCGATTATATGTGAATGGAATTGAAATTGAGATCAAAAATATTGTACATTATTCATACATATATATTTTGTTAATTTTCAACATATTGAAACGATTAGGAAAATTTGAGTGTATTTTATTTATAAATAAACAGAATATGTAATATTATATTTATGTTATTTTTAAGGCTGATGAAAAACGGAAATTGCTACATGAAGATCAGATTACTCATTCGATATTAAACTTTCCAAATATCGATCGTGGTGAGCTTATATTTTAAGATTGCGTCAACTTTTGGCATATCGATTCTGCTGTAATTTATAATAATTGAAGAATGATGCAATGTTTAAGGTTAAACATTTTAAATTCAGTTCGAGAAGTGTGTTCTATTTGAAAGCATGATCTGCATTCAAATATTCTATAGTTAAATATTATATATATTTATATATTGTTAAATCATAAAAAAATCTACGATTGTTTCCATGGCTATTTAGTTCCACGGGATTGTTTTCGAAAGAAATAAATGGAAACCATTTCAGAGGCGATTTTGGAAAACATGCATCTCGAAAGGAAAATGTATTCAGAACGTCGATCGATATCAAAAAAATAAATAAATAAATAAAACGGTTTCGCAAGTAAACTAAGAAAAAAAAAGCTGTAAACTGTTTGCTGATTCATCTTTCGCAAATTACGTTTTGCGCACTGCTGCGTGTGCGAATGTAGAGGAGGTCGCACACTTGCAAAATGAAGACGATTCGATTCGTTACGATATTTTAACACGTCGATAAATGGGAAAATATATTAATTTTCCATATTACAATTATATATATATTGAGAAAATTTTATATAAAAATTTAATTATTATAATATTAAAAAATCATAATTTTTAAGTAAATATCAATTGTGTTATCAGCTTTATATAATATTACGTTAAAATAATGTCAATAATATTTTTTAAATTTAATCTAATATTATATTTTATAAAAATATTTAAACATACATTTTTCTTCTATTAGAGACTTTAACGCATGGTTATATTTTAAACCCAATTTTAATCGCATACAAATTTTTCAAAATTTATTATATGCATTATAGAATGAATCAATTTATTTGAAATAATTAAAATTATTATTTAATTATATTCAAATGAATGAATTAAGTTTTTAAATATATATTACAACTACAAATAATTATATTTTTTTAAAATAATTATATATTTGATTTTTGAGGGTTAATATTACATTCTTCAATTATATTATTACAACGAACCATGATATTGAAATCAAACGATGAATAAAAAAAATGTATATATATATATATATATATATATATATATATATATATATATATATATATATATATATATATATATATATATATATATATACAAAAAGCGAGAAAAATTAAGGTTCCCTTTGTGTGCAGCGTTCGCTAAGTCGCTCCGGCATTAAATGGATTTTTTTAGTCGATCGATCCGGTAAATTTTTTGTCAGCCCGCGGCGAAGGCCTCAAAACGGCCTTGCCGACGGGCCGGGTGGAGTCCAATGACACAACCAGTTTCGACAAATAGAACTTTTAATAGAACTCATTTTACATGATGTATGAAAAAAAGTAGATCATTAAAATTATTCAATAATAAAAAAGCTATAAAATAATTTAAAATATTAAAAAAAAATGAATTAATTTTTTGTATACATTGTCGATATATCAATGGAATGTTAAATATTAAATTTTATATTTAATATAAAACAATGGATTAATATTATATAAAAATATTGTAAATACGAAGGTTAACAGTTTAAATGTATTTATAGAGTGTTGAGGAAAAAATTAGGGAAATCTAAGTTTCACCTAACAAAGTATGAAACCGCAGTTAAGTTCTTATAGTTTGATATGCGTTAAATAGCCGGTTTTCTTGTGATCTCGTAGTGCATGCTTCATTTAGCGATTGGAAAGTTGAAAACGACTCGGATACTAAAGAAGAAGTCGAGCAAACAAACCAGAAGACAAGAGAGAAAGAAACATTACGCAAAAGTCGACCGCGGCAAAAGTTTCTCGAAGTTAAAGTGTTATTGCCGATATATATTTATATTTATATATATATATATATAAAATCAGGAAATGAAAATTGAGACGCGTGCCGTTCGTTTTGCACGACGGCAGCTTTTAAATTATCTAATAGCTAGATAAATTGTAGCGAAAAATTGGTATCGAATTCGCTTTACGACTTTTGAAGTGTGTATATATATATATATATATATATATATATATATATATATATATATATATATATATATATATATATATATATATATAATAGCGACAATTATATTCGAGAAAAAAATATGTAGTTCGGTAATTTTTTTTATTGCGGTCGCGAAATAAAAAAATATACAATTATTTTGTTCTCAAATAAAATTCCTAAAACGGATATATTTTTTTATTTTAATTAAAAAAAAAGATGTACTATTTTAATTATAGTAAAATGTGTTAAATATATTATATATTTATTGCTTTCGTAAATATTATAAAAATTAAAATAGCAAAAACCTTATAATATTTTATGTATAATCAATTATTGCTGAAATATAATTAAACAATTTGCACCATCGATTAATTTGTGTTTATATAACCATGAAAAAATAATAAAATATTATAAGAATATTATTGTTCATTACCAATTTTTCCATATTGTATTATATATAATAAATATTTTTTATGACACATTAATAAATTAATTTATCTTTTTTATTGTATAATTTAAATAATTTAACCGTTCAATAAGAATATTAAGGATATAATAATATCAATATATTTTTAATAAATAAAATTTATTTAATATTTTATAATAATATAAAATATTAATTTTTCTATGGAAAATATTTGGAGATATCAACGCTCGGTTACAAACGAAACCCGATCGACATAAAAAAAATATAATCATTTTCAGAACGCGAAATTGATCGTTTTGCTCTAAAATATTAATGCGATTTCAACCGAAATAAATCGAATTAAAATATAGTGTAATCGATTACAAATTTTCATTGCGACCTATGAAAACGGCGTTGAAAATTACGAATTCCGTTAGACGGCCGATTCATTGTCAATAGCGTATAAAAACAATGACGGAGCGACCCACAAATCGGTTGTTATCCGCTATTTAAAAAAAAAAAGATAGACGAATAAAAAATAATAAAAATCAAAAGGAAGGGGAGGGGAGAGGATAGATAAAAAAAAGACGAAAAACAGATTCTTATTTTATACGAGAACGTCGTGAATAGTAATTTCCTGCCGATGATGGTTAAATACTCGTTGTGCAGACAAGTGGGTTAAGCAGCGAAGGTGTTTCCTGTGCCATTGAAATCGAAAGTTTTAACATTTGAATAATTTTACCGACGCTGGAAAATCGTATAAAATACATAATATAATCAAGTATTACTCAAATTATATATATATATATATATATATATATATATATATATATATATATATATATATATATATATATAATTATGTATATATATTTATATACATAGTATGAAAATTCTATTTAAGTTGAATAATTAAAAACGACAACTATGAATATTTCCATATATGAATAAAAATATATATGAGAAATGAATGTCGTCTTAATAAGGAAAATTATATCAAATGTATGCAATTATACTACAATTGATTCATTCATAATTATATAGAGAATAATGGTGTAATTTAGTCGTTTTTGAGGTCATACGATTTAAAAAAAAATAAAATAAAATTAGAAATCAAAATGAAATCATGTTTGTTCTGCCGTAGCGCAAGTTTACAGATGTCATTTCAATATACCACGAGTTCATTGAAGCCTACATCCTACAATCGATCTTGGCAGTGTCAGAGATTATAAAGCCTTGAACGAAACAATCATTGGACTTCTCTAACACTTTTATATATATATATATATATATATATATAAATATGTATATATATATATAGGCAGGATTCTCGCATGATTGAATCCGTTGTTGATTAAGTTAGTGAAAAAAAAAGTGAACAAGAGAAACATAACTGATTTTCGTAGTATTAAATGTAGATAATGATCTATGACGTTTAACGTTCTGTTAAACGTCAAGTTAAACTGTTGAGTTTATTATCTATGTAAATCATCGATTAATTTTTATTTATTATTAATATTAAGTAATTTCGAAATATGACATATATTCAACGGTAAAACATAACTAATATCAGATATACTTAATAGAACAATATATATATATATATATATATATATATATATATATATATCAAATTTTACTCATATATATAATAAATATTTTAAATAGTGTCAATTCAAGTTTTATAATGAATTTTGTAATATTTTTAAATGAAATATGAATATATTTATATATAATTTTACATTGATATCTAGATACTGAATTATAATATGTTTTTTATATGTGGAAAAGTGAAAACATAATATATTATCATCAAAAATTACTAAAATATTTTTAATATTTATATGTATTATTATATATATATATTTCTTACAAAATCTAGACAAATTCAACTACAGCTAATACAAAGCATTTTAATGACATTTTCGTCAGTTTCGTGTCGTTGCGGCTTGTTTATTGCTCAAAAATTAATTGCGCTCATTGCATTTCCGCGAAATAGCCCCTCCCCCCCTCAGGCACTTACACCAAGACATTTCTCCATTATGCCATTTAATTTCTTTTTCATTATTTGACACGCCGCAATAACGAAAAGCGATTCTTTTCGACGTCTAATAACACTAATAGACACGTGTACGAGCGACGTTAGCAAATTTTCATTTTTTCCACTCTCCGAAGCCCCCCCCCCCTCTTACATTAATATATTTTCATTATATTTTTCCAAGTCGTACGTTCGTTTTTTTTTCTCGGTTTTATTATTACGCTTGCTTCCATTGTTGCAGTTTTTAGCGTTGCATAACGATGCAATCGAATGAAATGACTGCAGAAATTATAACATCAAAACCCCCCATTGTGTACAAAGAGATTTGATGCAATAAAAACGATGGGCGTCTCTTTGCACGGACGCCACTGCTATCTTGTACACATTTTTACGAAATAATTCAAAATATATATGTATATTTTATTTATAATATTAATGATACGTTTTCTGTGTAATGAATGAAAATTTCGTAGATGAACTCATCTGAAATTAGATAAAATATTTTGAGTACGCTCATTTTCATATTGTGTGTAATAAGTGTGTGTGTGTGTGTGAAGAAAAATGGCGAATTTTCGCGAACGTATCTCGGTTATCATATGTTCAGTGAAAATTCTCATGATAATTTGCTGTGAAACGATTTTTGCATTGAATTAATTATGTGAGAAAAAAAAACGATAATCATTTCACCTGATTATTAAAAATGTGTTAAATTACTACATCGTATTATATACAGTTGAATATTGATGAAAAAAACCAGATATTTAATTATTTTACAAAACAGGAAGACTAAATTTGAATGAATCTACTAAAATAGTTGTCGTTAATATTCAAAATATCTTATGAAATTAATTGATTTACAATATTTTAATTTTATCACATATAAAAAATGTGAATATATTAAAATTATAATAGAATTTATAATGTGATCAGGAAATATATTTATATTACACGTATTTCAAAATGTAATCTAGTAAGTTTAATAATGAGGATATATATATATATATATATATATATATATATATATATATATATATATATATATATATATATATATATTTATAAATGAAACCGGATTTAATATCGGATTTTAAATGAAAAAAAAAATGTGTACTTGAACAAAGAAATATGCTTTTAAAATGTACATTTTATCATAAATCAACGGATGATTATTGTTTTATACTGTCTTTGTTCATATTTATATATCAATGATTAAAATGTAAAAAAAAATGTTATAATCTATGAATGATTTACGAGACGATCTTTAATCAAAATTAAAGCAAAGCTTCTCAACCGTAACACTGAATTAACTAAAAAAAATAATAATAAAGATCTGAAGTTAATAAAAATGAATGTTTAGTACATTATAAATATAAATAAATATCACATAACATTAAAAATGCATTCTTAAAATATTCAAAGTATCTGTAATAAAATATACACTTTATATTTAAAGATAGATAAGGATTTTTCGCATTTACATATACATATATAAAATAATATATTGTTAATATTGAAAGGATTAAACGACGAATTTGATATACAATAAATAAATAATATACGTCGTTACGGTTTATTGCTTTCGAAATGACAACAGATAACCAAGGACACGAAAACAATGGTATTATGCAAAATAATAATTTATCGCTTAATATTACATATAAAAAATACATACATATATATATATATATATATATATATATATATATATATATTGATACTTATATTATTGAACTATGTATATATTGAAAGTTATCAGATATATATTTTAAATGACTACTTGAAAGGAATATCAATTTTATATTAAATTGCTATTTGTGTACGTATTGAAAAGCATGCGAGGAACATTTGAATAGATACTATATAATATTAATTTTTAATAATATATATATACATCTATTTTAGAGTGAGAATGATTAATAAATTATTCTTAAAAAAAATATAATATAATAATGTTTTAAATGTCTCATAATTTTTTAGTAAGTTATAATATAAATAAAGTTTGCGAAATGCGGATTGAAAACGTCTGAAGTAAACTTTTCGCGTATTCCTCTTACAAGACGTTCGTCGTGTGAACGTCGTATGAAAATTTACTGTAAGTCATTGTTTGCTTTTCTGAAAATTTAAAACAGAGCCTTGTAGACATTTTCGTCGTAATTCTCCTTTATAAAACTATTTTTGTACGATTATAAAAGTGCTTAAATCCCATTGTGAATGCGAAATGCACACACACACACATATATATATATATGTATAAAAAATATTTTTATTTTTATAGAGATAGCATTGGCCTTCGACTTTGAAAAAGCGCAACGAACAAACTATTGTTGTTGATTTTTAATAAAATAAATAAATAAATATATTAAAAAAAAAGTGTTGCTCATTTTTATAATTGTTATTTTCGAGTTGCGCATGAAAATCGAAATGTCTAAATTAAACAAAGAAGCCGTGAAAAATGTTAAATATATATTTATAAAATAAATAAATCAAAATCATATAAAAGAACGGTATTTGAAGGCGAATAATCGAAAATAAAATCCGTTTTCGCTTCGTTAAACTGTTCTAATAAAAATAAATGCAGTGTAAAATATAGAAATAAAAAAAAAGTAAATGAAGCACGACTTGTTAAATCGCTTTATATTTACAAAATAAAAATTCATAAAATTCAAGTAGAAATCTACAATTACTATACATTTTTCGTTATTCATTGTCAAACGATATCTTTTAATCTGAAATTATTGAAAATATTTCTGTCTTTTATTAGTTAATATTATAATAAGTATTTAGAAAGCAGTTAAGATTGATACGAGTCGAAATAATTTAAAAATGTCGATTTTTCTCGATTGGAAAACTTCATTCGTCTTTCAAATATCGAATGGCGAATCAAATTTTCGAACATGACACTAACGAAAGTGACACTGCGGAACGTTTCGTTATTTTGTCGACAACGGGTGCGCATTCATCATTCACATATTGCCTGAAAGTGATCGTTCTCGATTTGTTGGCAAACGTGACAAAAGACCGAAAGTGGTTCGATCGTGATTCGAAACGAACGACGGCGAAACCGATTACGATTATCGTTTTACCAACAGAATGTGTATATATATATATATATATATATATATATGTATGTGTGTGTGTAAAGATTATAATTGGTGCAGTTTTCGAATATGAAGGCGTTGTCGTGATCGACGAAGGCGACAGGGGCGGATTGGACGACCTTGCGCCGTCATACATGTCAAAACAAAGCTTATATATATATATATATATATATATATATATATACATACATACATATCCATATAATGCGGATAATATTTTCGTTCGATAAGTATCAATGTATTGTATCCGACTGTTTCTTATAAAATATACGAGTTTTTTGTTAATGTTCAAATTACTATAATATAAAAAAATGTTATTAAATAAATGCGTTATTTGCTTTATGTACAATAATATTATATTAATATATAAGTAATATGTTATAGAAATTATAAAATATTTTTCTTTGTATCGGAGACTTCAACGCATGGTTATATATTAAACCCAAAAATTCAAAATAATATAAAAAATCATAATTACACTAAATATTAAATTTTAATTTTAATTAATAGTCAATAAATTATTATTAAAATTATTATTTAGAAATAAAATTATTATTTATATTGTGTATTTAAGTATAACAATGTTTTACTGTTCTGTGCGCTCCTCAGATCTTGGCGCCCTTGACGATAATGTCATTTTTACAAGACTTTCAACGTTTCTGAATTTTATTACTATATTTTTAATCAAAATTGTCTTAAATATTTTTTAATTTTAAATTTAAAATAAATAAAAGCTGTTTTCATAATATTATTATACAATAATAAGTCAAATCTTATTATTATATAATAGGCGAACCCGTGTACAAAATTCATAAATAGATCATTGTCTATATTTTAATATAATGGTAGAAATAATAATAGATTTTTTTCTGAATATAATTAAAATAAACAAGATAATAATAATTTATTTTTTTATATTATTATATAAATCTATATATATTGATAGCTGCATAAAATATTTCATTACAACAGATCATTCGAAAAACACACAGCAAAAACATTTCTACAATTACTCAACAAACAAGATATTACTTTTATAATCTAAACAATCGACATCTAATTATTATTTATAATATACACATATGCATAATAAGTCGTTATAATTATAACGACGGTGTCGCTATAACGACACGGCAACATTTTATACAGTCGATAAATAATTCTATGACGCAATACACGTGTAAAACTAAAAGTTTAAACGCCGGTGGTAAACTTTCACCGATTTCATACGCAATATCGGCATATTTATGAATATGCAATGTGTGTGTGTGTGTGTGTGTGTATGTGCGCATGCGACAAAATTACGTGTCATTCGACTCTTGGCTGCGCTGAGTGTCAATTAATATCGCGCGAGTTACATAAAAATGGCGCCAAACACAACACTTTTTTATTTACATTTTTATATATAAAATTTGTTGAATATATATATATATATATATATATATATATAAATAAATTTAATTCGTTTCATTATAAATCAGTTTCTTTTCTTTGATATATGTATATATATATATATATATATATATATATATATATATATATATATATATATTATAAAATCAGCAAAAAAAAAATATTATCTAAAAAAATCACGATTTAGAGTAATTTAATAACAACTCGGAAATTTAATATTTATAACGATCGTTAAAAAATAACGCTGACGCATTTTCAGTGTTGTAAATAAAAATTATGTTACAAATAAATTACGATTGATAAACGACACGATATAACGAAATATCTAGAATGGGGCACAGATATTTTTTTTTCATTGTTATATAGAAATTATGCCATATTTTTTTTCAAATATATAGAAAAAAATGGACAAATTTATCGACGACAGCGTGACTTCGTAAATTTACCTGAAATCGTATATAAATTTTTTAAAAGATTTATATAGTAAAAAAATCTGGGGATGTCAGATTTTTTTTTCTCGCTAGGATAATTTTTATAAAATCTGCGTGTATTTTTATAGATTTAGTATATATAAATATTTTATATAAAATGCATGTCGAGTGACATTTGTTAGATCCGGGACGAGTATTCAAATAATTATCGAGGCAATCAAAATAGCGAAATGAGCGACCGGTTTTTATATATTATATATTTAATATAATATGTTAAAAACGACAGTGAATATTTTTACGAAAAATATTTTGGTAAAAAAAATATATTTAGATTTTTTAGAAAATAAATATTTACACGACAATCGGTGAAACGATTAAATTGTTTGCTTTTAAACGGGATCATTCGATTCAAGTAGAGCTGCGATCGAATTCGTGTTAATATATTCTGAACAATTTTGCATATCTAATAAAAATCTTGTTCATGAATATATAGATATATTTTATGTTAAAAAATATTAACAATTATAATGTATAGAGTACATGATTCATGAACAGAATGCCTTGAATAAAAAAAAACTATATTATTTACAATATATATAGTATTTTTCAAATGTTGTATTTTTTTCTATATAGCATGAATTATTTTTTTTATGATGATTATAATATATATTAATTTTGTATAATATTAAATATATTTCTATATATAAAATTTAATTTAATAGCAATTACTTTATATATTAAAAATTATATACTTCATAACCCAATCAATCACTAAAAAAAACAATCTAATTACCAAAAAATCAAAAATTACACATATAAAACAAAAATATGTAAATATTAAGCGACCTAGACCTTTACAAAAAAAAATCGAGAAAAAATATGTACTCAAAAATATTTATAAACTCGCATACGTAATAACGTCCATTTATTACACGTCGAATTCGTAATTTTCCGATGACATAATCCGGGTCATTTTCCTGTATACATTTCGCTGTTCACTCTTTTTTTTTCTTTTTTTGTATTTTTCTCTTTTTCGATCTTGTGAAACGTCGAATAAGTTACACGTATCGGACACACTTGTCGCAATGTTTCATATTATTACTATTATTATATATACATACTAGAATAAAAAATAAAAAAAATAAACGAGTCAAGAGCTCATCACGACGACCGATGATGTATTTGAGGTCTCACAATGGTCGTTCTGGTGATTTTTCTTCATATTTTCGAATTCTTTTTCATTACACGAGCTCGCCGTTGAGCAATCGCTACGTTTTCGCCACTCGTTTTATTTTATTTCGTTTCGTTTCATTTATTTATTTTTTTCTTCGTCTCAGTCATGTCTAGAAAAATTTCTTTGATAGCCAAGAAAAGATTTCCATTTGACATTCGAAAGAAATTGGGTCAAATTTTTGCGACACTGTACCGTTTTTTCTTTCTCTACGCCGTATCAACGTTGACCAATGATTTTTGCACGGTTATAATGTGCTTAGAAATGCGGTTATATTAAAAAAAAAATATATATATATATATATATATATATATATATATAATACGTACAAAAATTACTTTCAATTTTTTTTAACAATCACATATATTATAATCGATTATATAATAATATTTTAAGATTTAAATCTGATTTTTAAATATTTTTAAGAGATAATATTGCCAAATTTACTCTAAAATATTGAATGTTTCTAAATATATCTAAAATTGATGATCAAATATTCTGACAGTTATTAGACTTTATATATATATATAAATCGTATTCATTCATAAATAGATTAAAAAAGATCAATATAATATGTTGAAAAACCTGAAAAATTTATTGATAAAATTTGCATAACTAGAATATCATAGCAAAACAAGTGCTTCTGATTGCCTCAAATAAAAATTCATATTAAATAACATTTATTTATATATTTGACGATCTAAAGTTGTAATTAAATATATAGAATCAGCTCGTATTTTTATGATAGATGATAGCTCATAAATATCATTATTATTCAGATATGCAAGTTGAATATAATTTTAAAATATGTAATAATGTTATACATAATATAAATTTTTGAAGGTTAAACATATAAAATTTTTCCATAAAAGTAATACACGAAAATGTTTCAAGTTTACGCACACTTTTTTTTAAATACCATTGATTTATTATTATAGCTATTTATACATCATACATATAAACGACTGATATTACGGAGATTTTTATCTTTATTTGAAAAGATAAACTGTAAACACTCGAAAAACCATATAAGACCTCCATTAAACAATAGGTAAACATTGACTATATAATACAAAATAAGATTCCTTTAACACGATATATATATATATATATATATATATATATATATATATATATATATAATCAATTAGTTTAACCAGATTTAGATACCCTTTAAAAATCATATATAGTTTAATCGTAGATTTTGGAATAATTATTGATAAACTGATATTCGATCGGCATCAGTTGACAGGAAAATCAGATAAAATGGCATAAAGCAGTCGACCTTCGTTCATCCACTGCTCTTCTTTATATATATATATATATATATATATATATATATATATATATATATATATATATATATATATAACATTTAATTTTTTCAGTACGAAAACGACATTTAATAGAGCGTCCTTGTCTCGGTTCATTTATGAACGAAATATCGTTGAACTTCGACGAAAAGAGATCACCAGAAATACTAGTTTATTATTATTATTATTATTGTTGTATATAGACCGTTTTATTTAACGAAGGCAACATTTATTTATATTTTTTTAATTTTGTATACTCGTATTTATAAATCAAATAAATAATAGGCGCCGTTTAAATATATATATATAATTTATTGTTCAATCAATATATTTGGATGGTTATTGTTCATGATGAAAAAAAATCAGTATTTGGCCTTAAAGTATATATATATATATATAAATTTATATATTATGTGACCTGTTGACCCTGTATTAATAGTATTATAAGTTATTATAATAACTCAAAATGGGAGGTATTCGGTAAACGCCTTCGGTTTTATTATTATAAACGTAAATTGTTTGACATTCTCTAATATAGCGGCTATTGTTTGCTCGTTCATTAGTCGACTCGTGCACGTTTGACATTATTAATATTTTTTCTTCGGTAATTATCGTAAGAATAACAAAAAAAATACATATATATATATATATATATTTGTAATTTTTTCGTAATATTGAATATAACATTCGGCTGCATTATTTAGATTTACGCAGCTGTCAACTATTGAAGGTTAAAAAAAAAAAAAAAAAAATATATATATATATATATATATATATATATAAAGGTCAAAAAGCGATTGCAAATGAACCATCGCATATAAAAAAATAATATTTTTCTGTACAGGATATGAAGTCATTGGGCGCTAATGATAATTTTTTGAGACCTTTATTTTCCGTTCGTTTGAAGGCCGTCAAATTAATTTAAATAATAAAAATCATAATGGAACACTTTCGCTGGTAAATATCACGGGAGATGATCTAGCCGAGTTTCCTTGTTATTATTATTATTATTATTATTACCGTTATAAATTTATTGTATAATTTTAAAAAATCCAATTTATTTTTCTGTAAATTTTGAGCAGAATAATCAGTTTTATATATAATTAATGATATACTCATTATATATTCACAATTTCAACATTATTCATAATAAATTTCAGAAAAGACAGAATTAATAGTCATATTTAAAAAGATCAATTTTAAATCACCTTGTTAATATTTTATTGAATTTAATAATTGTGAACTTTTAATTTGAAATTCATCAAATAATTTTCATTATTTTTATAACTTTAAGTCAACAATTTCACGCATCACATTCAAATATTTGATATAAAACAACATTTTTGACGTGTTTTTTAATAAATAAAAAAAACTTTCGTGCGAAATTTTTAGAATTGAACTAAATATTTATTTAAAATTAAGCAAGTTTTATAGCAATTAAGTTGTAAATAAATATTTTATAATAAACGGTTTCTAATTCAATTTATACACGTGTACAATTAAACATTAAAAAAAAACACACACACACATATATATATATATATATATATATATATATATATATATATATATATATTATTTATCGATATACGATTTATTAAATAATGGCGATCGATTTCGGTCACGGCTTTTTTTTATATGATATTTATAAAATATATAATTGCGAATAATTTAATCTTGTCTTATTTTATTAAAATGTGATAAAATATTTAATGAAACATAATAATGCTATACGATATATAAAATTTGAAGAATTTTATTGTTATATTGTCGTTTTATTGAAGTTCGAATTATGACCGTCGTTTAATATTCGGTTTCGGTTAAATGCAAATAAAATTATATAAAAAAAAAAAATAAATCAAAATGTGTATGTCTAAATTTTTAGATAGTGATTTGTCGAAGAATTTTATTTTAGAATGCATTAACATATTTTGATTTGAACTTAAGACCTTTTGCATAATAAACAAGAATATTTTCATCTAAGTTATCGCAGATATCACAATAAATAATGGTTATAATAAGATTATATTGTTAATATATTTTGTAACATATAATAATGAAACGCGAAAATATAATATTGTATATGATTTATAAGTATTATTATTAAAATTATAGCGTTCAAAATGCTATGTTATCAACACCGATTATGATTTATATTTATATGTCAATATCAATGTGTGATATATGAATTATTTTACATTGAATCCGACACGCTTTTAATTACATTAATACTGATAAATTAAAAATTAACACGTTCAATTTTCTATAATGCCTAAGGCTACATGTAAAAATATGAATCGGATCAGTGTGTTTAAAATTTAAGGTCAAATTGTGAATAAATTTAATATATGAGCGATGTTAAAAATAGTTAAAATGTGAAATGTGCGACGTATTTGTTAATTTCGAAATCCCACACGAAATCTAAGTGGAAAATTGCAAATGTCGATCGTAAATAACAAAAGCGCAACCGATGTTTGAAATATGAAAATTTACATCGTCCATATATATATATATATATATATATATATATATATAAAGGGCGGCACATAAATAAGGGATGACCGTCCGATTTCACGTCCATTTTCGCACCTAGGAAATAAATATACAAGTAAAAAATAATAATAAAAAAAACAGGAACGGTTCGCAAATAATAATGAATTCGTGTCGTCGATACGCCGATAGGGATTGTTCGAAACTCGTGAAAGCCTCCGAGGAACGGAATCGTTTTTCTCGGAACACGTCGGTCGTTTTCAGTTCCTGCGGCGTTCAATATATTTTAATGGGCTCAAAGTGCTTCACTTACACATAAATATAGCGTAAATGAATATATATATATATATATATATATATATATATATATATATATATATATATATATATATATATATATATGTATGTATGGATAGACAGTGGGTGGACTCTTTTAAGTTGTGATGGTAATGTTTTTAATTGGCGCACATTGAAACGGAAGAAATATTTTATATGAGTAAAAAGTATGCACTATATATAGATTTTTATCTATTATAAAATGTGATCAAATTAAAATAGTATTACTATGTATAGAATAAATATTATTTTTTTTAATAATTAATATTTACATATAAAAATTTATGTTTATTTTATTTATTTTATTTAACGGTGTTTTTGATATTATTAAGTAATGGAAATATTTTCGTTCAATTTTTATCATCATATATAGAATAAGTGATATCATATTTATTTTATTAACCAATCAAATATTTAATTATAAATAATATTTGAAGGTTTAAATCAACATTAGTTTTTTAAAGAAAAGTTAACGAAATACTTTATTCACTGCGAACATAATTTTCCGGATATTAAAAATCAATTACATACATATATATATATATATATATATATATATATATATATATATATATATTACGATAATAAAATTAAAAATATAATTCATTTAGAACATAAAAAAAATATATTTAAATCAATTTCACAGTACAATAATTTTATAAGACCATTCGTTTCACGTGAACAGTAAAAGTGACAAATAAAATCGCCACAGAGCCGACAAACAAACAAATCAAGCAAAATATCCGGTTTTAACAGATTGAACTAATTTATAAACTATATTTATAAATGTATATATATATATATCACTTAATCCGGTTTCGATTATTTTTTACGTGACCATTGTGAAAAATATGCCCTTGAGAAACAACAAAACGACAAACGCATAATTCTTTGTATGAGTCATAGGTTTTCTTTTTTCCACAGATACATATATTGATATATATATATATATATATATATATATATATATATATATATATATATACATGTATTGTTATTTTTTTCAGCATAGGTCATTTAGACATACGTATTCAGTTCATGTTTCATTTCACTATATTCACTATGAATGGTTAATGCGATGCGGGGAAAAACGAAGAAAATTGTCCGCATTCGTGTTTATTTTAAGTACGTGTTTTAAATTATGTCGAGTTTTGAATTTCGAATCATCATTATATCGCATTCAAAGAAAAAAAAAACGACAATTTATTTATTATAAATATGTTTTTAACGCGATTCATTATCATATTTTATATATTCGTGTTGCATAATTGCTGTTTGTGTTCGATATAAATCGAACGACATTTGTATATGATTTATTGACGTTGTTTAACTTTGATAATTGAATGAATTTATTCATAGGATATATTATAAATATTGCAAGTTTTGTGTTATTCGAATTATTAATTATTTCTTAGTATTTTAAATATATATATAAAATATATTGACTCTTAATAGAAATAATGAAAGTCAGATTTACAAATATACGATTTGATATATATATAAATATAATTACAATAATCAACAAATAAATGCTTCAATTATCAATTAAACTGTTACATTTATATCGAATAAATATTTCAATTTCGATTTCAAAATGTGATAACACAGATCAAAAAAATAAATAAATAAAAACATTAAACATACTATTCGTGATTTGTATAATAAACCAACATTTCATAAGCCACACATATGTTAGTTAAAAATATATATATATATATATATATATATATATATATATATATACATATATACCAAATAAGACTAAGTGAGATATCGAAATATTATTTGGCAATTAAGCCTCGAGTAATATTTTGTTCTGTATTTATATTAAAAAATAATAATAATTTTTCAATTCATAAAAAAATTGTTTTAAATCTATCGAAATATTCGATCGACTTTGATATGTTTAAAAATTTGTCGACATTTTTATATATTGAATTTTAATTATATATTTATTCATAATAGAGACGCATCTCTTTTTCAACATATGTTGTTGTTTGTTTTGTTTTGTTTTTTTTTTTGTAATTATTCTCGGCACGGTTAATTAATTAAAGTTAATTGTACTGACCTCATTCCGTCGAAGCCGTCATCGGAACCGTTAATAGTTAATACGGGAGCGCGAGCATAGGCTTTTGCAACTCTTCTATTTCTTTCTAGAACGATGACTTTTGCCCATATTTCGTCATCTATTTGGGTCCATTTGTCCAAAACTTCTTGTATATGCTCCTGAAATATGAAAAAAATAATAATTAGTATTATAGTAAAAAAAAAATTGAACATTATATATCGTTAAAAATCAATTTTTCTATAGAAAAATATACAATACATATATTATAAATGTAAAAGAAAGTCAAACGCGCGTGAAAAATTGAAAAATATCGATTTATTGATCTTTTAAATAATTATTTATCGTATATTTTACTAATTACAAATCTAGATAAAGCGTAAAAACCGGTATTTTTTATATATATATTAAAAATAAAATACTCAACTATAATTGGGAAAATAATGTGTTGCGCGTTTATAAATAAAGATCTAATTGCGGAATTTAACCATATATATAATTAACACGTGTATAAATTATATAATATAGCGTTTTTAACTGATATTTATTGTAAATAAATATGTAAAAAAATTGAACATTTAATATATGGTAGTGAAAAAATAATTTAGTATTTTTTTATATCAAAATATCAGTTTTAATTAGGAAAAAATATGTCTAAATTATAATATTATTTTCTTTATATAAAAATGAAATATATTCTATGTATAATATATATTATATATGAATTTATTTAGTATATATATATTTATTTACTATTTAATCTAAAAAAAAAACACTTTTAAATAAAATATAATTTTAATTAATTAATAATGCATTAAAATAAGATTAATGATTTAATAAGTAATATTAATTAAAAATAAATATATTTATATAAATATTCATATAGATAAATAAATTTATATTTACAGCACTTATGAATTATATTATTTTATATAATATAAAATAGATTAAAATTACAAAATATGACACACGTTTTTCATATAATGAACGTTACATTCGTCGATCAAAATTGAACCATCGTTTCATACAATTTTCTCATTGTTATATATATATATATATATATATATATATATATATATATATATATATATTCAATTCCGATAACGTACAGATATTTTTCATTTCCTTTTATTATTTTTTTCCTTCAAATACATAGACAAACAACGACTAGACGATCGAGTCTTTTGTCTGCGGCGACCTTTCTATTATTATTATTATTATTATTTTATTTATTATTACTATTCAAAGAGGAGGGGGGGGGGCAATTTTTCGGCTATAAGTCGAGTGTGAAGTTTCGGTCATTGTGCGAGATCGTTTGAGCCGAACGATTTAATTTTTAACATATTGAAAAAAAAAACAGTTTTTTGGGTGCTTTTTTTTTGCTTTCATATTGCCGTTATCTGACGTTTTTATTTTTGACCGCGATGTCAGTAAAAGTGATCGAAAGTGAACGATTAAAAAAAAAAAAAACTAAAAATGAAAGAAAGCAGTCCGGTGAAATTGAACGATCGTCGCATTTTATTATAACGATTTATTATAAATTTCTCTGTATTTTTACATCGAAAAATATGTAACAGTTTATCCATAGAATAATAATCAATCGGCGGACAATTAAATCAAAAACTCGAATTATATTCATTTTATTCTATATAAATATGATGAAAAATCAACATGCGCACATTCGTCTAATTGTCGGCTATGATTCTATCTAACAGTAAAGGCGATCTAATTAAAATCCAGGGTCAACGCCAAAAAAATAAAAAAAACCAGGTCATGGCGCCAGACTATTCTCCATTTGTACGAATATTATCTTGTATGCGAGGTTTTCTCTTCAATTTAATCCACGAAAAACTGCGAAAATATAATTGCCGTTATAAAATGTCCGCAGATCGGCCGATTTATTTATTTTTTTTAATAACGTAATTTTCGATCAAAATTATTCGCAATATCGTCTATATAAAAATAAAATTAAAATACTAAAATATCGATTAAAACATGTGAAATGTTGATAATCGCGTGTTAGATTTAGATAGGCGAGAAAAAAAAATCGCGTCGTTTTTCTATTGAACAATATATTGACGCGTTTACGTGTCGAATTAATAATGTTTGTTTGTTTGTCGCTTTTTTAAAAAAAAAATAAAATATTATTATTTTAATTATTTTCTCGATTAAAAGAAAAATATGTGTCATGGCGATGTGGAATTTTCGATGCGTGCTCATTCGTGGACACGAGGAGAAAATTTGCAATTGAACGTTTTTTTTTTTTAATTGAATTTTCCATTCGAAGGATGAACCGTTTGTTAGAATTCGTGTAAATCGTGTTTTTGCGATTATTAAAAATATAACGCAATACGAAATGAACATTATATATATATTTTAATATATATAACAAAATTATAATTAAATTCAGAATTTTATTATAATAAATTTAATTTTCCTTCATATTGAGTAATATATATATTTTAATATAAAAATCAAAATAAATTATTAAAATCATATATTTAATTAATATTTTAATAAATTATCAAAAATATTATAATCTCTATATAACTGAATACACCTGTATTGAATCAATGTTAACGTACACTTTCGTTAACCTACTTTCTTTAACGTCTATATATATATATATATATCTTACGTATATCCACTTTTAATTCATAAATATATATATATATATTTTTTTTTTAATCACATATATTTAATAACATACATATAAAAATTATATAGATCATATTTATTATTGTAAAATAGTTTAACGATGTCGTCTGACATAACTTTTACTATCGCGCTCGTATATAACGGAGGATTTACGATGCAGATTCCTCGTTTCGTTTTCATGAACACACGTTTATACATATATATAAATATAAATATATATATACAGTGCGAGCTCATAAATAAGCGTACGATGCATTAATGGTGAAAATAGAACCTGCAGAGATACGATCGTGATATTAAAACGAAAGACTCGTTCTACCGTTAACCGAGAGAGTTCAGACGAAAGTGCAAGTTGAACCGACTAACGGACTACCGACTGTTGATGTTATATATTGAAAGCAAAAAAATAAAATAAAATAAAAATTAAACACATGCGAACACGCAAACCGTGAAGAAAATTACTCTAATTTAAGTGGAACGTTGTAATTTTACTCGCGTGTGTGTGTGTGTGTGTTTTTTTTATGTGAGATTTGTGAAGAATTATCTTGGCTTCAATTTTATATATGTTTTTTTTTTAATTAAAACGTAAAATATTTAACTATTGAATTTATTTGAGAATATTCTTAAAGAAATTAATGGTTTATAGAGTCGTAAATAAGACTTACTATCGTTAAAATCTCACATAATATTTCATTACAAGAATACTTAATATTAAAAAAAATATTATTATTATAATTATCGTTTAATATATAGTGACATTTTAATATTTTTAAAACACTTAAATGTTCAAATCAATAAATTCACATATCTAAATTGAGCTATTCAAAATATACGAGTTAGATTCTGCATTGCCATCGCATATTATTTCATAATTATGTTAATAATTTGTCTGTAAAACAGAGGCATTACTTTTTAATTCTTTTAAACTATTTCATTTCCCTATCATAATAGAAATGAATATTTTTCTGAAAAACATCTAATTATAAATATAAACGAAAATAATCAGATATGATTGATTTTAATAAATAATAAAATTAAACATATTAATCTTAACAAAGAAAACAATCAAAAACTAAACGCGAAAAATCACGACAATTCACATAATAAAATCAAAAAAAATAAATAAAAAAATACAATTAACGATTTACCGAGTTCATCGTAACGATGCACGGCCAGTGTGACCGCAGCCTTGAACGTCGTTAATACGGTATCGTGTGTAAGTCGAATGTGGCACTTACGGTAATAAAACCGTAGAAGTTAACCTTTCGACGTTAACTGTTATAAATGCAACGGCAAACAACGTCGTCAAACACCGACGTTAACAAATAAATAAACAAATAAAATAAAGCGAAGCTTTCTCGATGTTGTGTATGTGTGTGCATCACGTTTCTATGAAATTTTATTAAAAAAAATAAAAATAAAAACTGTACTACTGATCTAAAAAAAAATACAATGTCTCCATTTGGCAATCAGTATGAAATTATTGCAATAGAGCACACAATTATAAATGAGGTGAAAGTCAAATCATCTATGAATAATAGGCGAAATTTTTTGTGCTCCTAATACAATAATTACACACATTCTTTATATAAATATAAAATAAAACAATTATATATATATATATATATATATATATATATATATATATATATATATATATATATATATATATATATATATATATATATATATATATATATATATATATATATATATATATATATATATATATATATATATATATATTGTAATTCGTAAAAAAAATACGGACTCAAAAGTGTGTCGTCACACATTAAAACAAACCGAAAAATGGATTTTTATATAGCGTTTCGTTCACAATTACGATTTATGATCGACAATAATCAGTGTTTCTCAATTATTACGGTTCAATAGTCTGGCAGTTTGCGTTTGTGCATATTGGATATTATTATTACACGGTGTACTTTCCCTTTTAAAACTGATCGCTATTGCAAAACTAGACGTTCATTATATGAATAGATACGTTCTAGAAAATACTTCTGTTTACATTGTGTACACATTTTCTTTCATAATAACATTTTTTTAATATATTTATATATATATATATATATATATATATATATATATATATTTCAAGTAAAAGGGTTCTATAATAAAAAAAAATTCGACAAATTTGTAACGAATCGATTCGTCAATATTGAATGATTATTATATATAAAAAAATAATTTAGATCGTTTATTTTTCTATAATTTTATGTAATGTATTCGTGATGAATAATTCGTATATTGATTATAGTATTATGTATATAATATATTATTCGTCATTGCATAGTTATCTTGTTAATGTGACGTTTAAAATGTTATATTATGTCATCTTTTCGTTGGTATGTGCAATAAATTTATTGAAAAATCTCCGAAAAAGGGCTTTCAAAAAAATTCAACGTCAAGATAATCTAAATCAAAAATTTATAACGAGTTTAAGAATTCCAACTATGCTAGACGAACAATGAATATATATATATATATATATATATATATATATATATATATATATATATATATATATATATAATAAACGTTCACAAATGTTCGTTAGCATATTATAAATCAATATTATTTATTTTACTTCATTTTTTTACACTATGACTAAAATTCCATAAATTCCATAAACTTGTTCCATAATTTTTTTCACCATATCGAAATGATAAAAACGTTAGTAGTCCGTCGTGTTTAGCTGTTGCCGCACTTTCTCCGCGTTGTTATATATCGTTTATTTCACTTTATATATATATATATATATATATATATATATATATATATAAATATATTTAATATAATTTTCCGCATGAAACGGCGAACGTCTCGTTTCGATTTATGAAATATTTCACGACATGAAAATTAGACATGAAAATGAAAAACGCCAGCACAAATCATGAGATGAGTATACTGGAGGCGTTTGAAAGTTTCAATCGATTCACGTATAAAACTGATTTAGACGATTAAATTAGTATTGTCAGAAACGTATAATAATATTATTTATTATTATATTGTATAAACATGTAGAAAGGTGACTGATTTTTCATATTAATATTTATTTTAAATAATATATAAAATATGAAAAATTGATTCAAAAAAAATAATGTTGTATATATCAATGATATTTATATAAGGATAATAAATATATAGATCAGAGTTTTTTAAACTATGGTTCGCGAACTCAAATGGAGTGGATTAATAAAATTTTGTAAAATAAATAATCAATAAATCATCACAAAACGTTTATATATATTAAAAATATAATTAATGGATCATTAATGAAAAAAAAAGAAATTCTTATGTAGATTATCAATTACGTATATATAGAATATGAATTTAGTATTACATAACATAAAATAATTATTTTTTAATTAAAATACTGTTGTCTAGAACAATTCTTGAGATTTTCAAGATATTATATAATATTTTGTAAAATTATAAAGTCAATTTTAAATTAATAGAATTGAATTTAAAATAATAAAATGTCAATAATATATCAAAAATTCATTGAATAAAAATATATAATTTGAATTGTCAACTCGTAATATTTATATTTTCATAATTTATAATTTAAAAATATATTGTTATTATTAAACAGTCACAATTTTATAGATACATACAATATAATAATAATTTTAAATTAATAAAACTTAATGTATTGAACGACTTGTGACCTTTAAAAGTTCAATTGTCGACTATAAGAACATACAATTAGACACATTTTCAAAATTACGTTCCCATAGTTATAACGAAATCGTCTCTGGCGAACGTTCAGATATGCAATATGCATATTATTATGACAGATGCGATTCGTTTTACGACACACACACATATATATATATATATATATATATATATATATATATACGTATAATTTTACAATTTTACAAGTGCGGATACCGTATGAAGACATTATGACAAATATACTGAGCACTTCATCAATCATATAGCCGTGGGAATAATGAGAACAATGAAACTAGATACAAGGACAATAATGCGTCGACAAATCATTGTTGTACTTTATGCCGTCTTTCAGACGCGTTTCATATAAAAATGTCTCATTGTTGTATTATAAAGCGTCGTCTGCATCGCGTAAAATGAATATTTGAAATGTCGCCGCTCGTAAGTCAAAGCCACCGAGTATTGATTATATTTATGGATTTGTATCGATTAAAAATATTTAAAAAAATAGTTCACGACTTCTATTTATATATATATACATATATATTTAAACATTTTTATTTATATTATTTTAATATTTCAATAAAATAATACGACAATAGTTAAGATGTCGCGTTAGAAAGCGATATCACGACGATAGAAACGTGATTACAAATCAATAATAATTTTTGTTACAAATAATGTATAATAATATTTATTTGAAAATGAAATTATATACGTATTTTTTTTGATAAAGACCTTCTAAGAAAATAAAAGTGTAAACATTGTATATGCATTTTGTTGAATTTTCGTGACGTTTTTCCATACGAAATGCAAACAACGGAAGAAAAATCGCTTACGATTCGTTCAAATTATTAACAAATACACGAGTGAAAAATGTCGAAATTGGTATAAAAACTTTGAAAATCTAAATATATATATATATATATATATATATATATATATATATATAAGGAAAAAAATATTTAGCGAACGTGTTGAAATTCCTCGGATAGCACTCGTGATATTAAAATACACATGTATTTTAGCATCGTGACCGAGCTTCTCTATTTTGCAACGTGATTTATGCAAATTTTTCTTTTTTTTTTTTATTTTATAATACGACAAATAAAGTCTATTTACATTGGGAGAAAAAAATAATATTACATAATAATTACACGTATTTGCTTTACGAGTTACGGTAAAAAAAAAATGTTGCCGTATATATCGACTTTCGCCGTGCGAAGTTGAAATCTGATATCGCAGAAAGTGAATTTTGTTCCCTTTTTATTATTGTTGTTCGTTTTCGTTACAGTTTATGATATTGCGATGCAAATTGTGGAGTTTTTTTTAAAGTTGAATTTGATATTTATATATATATATATATGTATAAACGAACGTTTTTCGCGTTGCGTCGAAAGGGTTAAACGTTTGATTATTTATATATGTTGTTTCGCATAACGTTTGCTATGCATGCAACGCATTTCGGCGATCGTAATGCGAATCTTAATTAAAAATATTTTACGTCTCAATTAACGATGTTTTATCGCGGCAAAAGATCGAAAAAGGTTTTTATATTTCTAATTTATTTAGATTTATTATTTCATATATTATAAATATATATATGAAAAAAAATTGATTCGATTTTAGATATTCGTATCGATTGATATGATGATCGTACTTTTTTCATTTTATTATAAAATATTATTTATTTTATTTTTTTTTACTATATTTAATATATTATTATTAAATATAATAAAATTATTATTTTTTAATATTTCCTTTTACTTAAAAGTCAATCCTTTGATTGACAATAATTTTAACACTTTTCCGATACAATTTATTTTGAATTAAATTAATATTTATAAATAATTAATAAAATAATATTAAAATATCGAATATTTACGGTCTACTTAGTTCATATAATCATAATTATATAAAAAAAACGGAATTTAAACCGAAAATACAAACGCAAAAACTACAATGCAAAAGATATTTGATGAAAATACAGCACGAAGAACTTTTTTTTATACAAAATTTTAACTTTCACTAAAAAAAATATATTATTCTTATAAAGTTAGCAATTTTTGTATAATACTTAAAATTTATATTCATTATAAAATAAAAATGTATTGAATGATAATATATAAATTATTTTTTAATTATTATATAATTATATAATCTTATATTATACGGCGTTAATTGAATTCGAACTCTATCTACTATATAAAACGTCTATCGGTGACAATATTTATTATGGAATTATTTATGGAACGATTCTATATGTATATATATATATATATATGTGTGTGTTATATATAAAAATAAAAAGGAATTTAATTAAAATTCACGACAAAAAAATAAAAGTTTCGCTGACACGTTTACAAAAGAGGCACATCCTTAAATGGAAACTATCAAATTGCCTTGAAACTTCAATTGTACGGAGAGAAAAGTATCCCGTGTCACCGTCGACGATTCCCGATCTCGTCTCCAATAACTTTTCAGACCCTAAAAGAACCCGTTTTTCCTTTACATTTCCCGGTACTTATTGCGTGATGGCGCAACGCGGAGTCTGCAAAAATAAATCGAGACTGTTTTTTTTTTTGCAACTTCTCCAGACCTCCGGTTTTATATATTTATATTGTATTTTTTTTTTGTATTATTTTTACCGACGCGCTTCCTCGTTGTCCAGATATATTTACGAGGTAAGGATTCGTGGCTTCAATGTCGATTTCCTGGTATAATGAAGAAGAAGAAGAACCGTAAAGGGGGAATGAACCTCAGGAAAAAAATTCTTTATGGTGTATCTGTATCTTATGCAACGGACTGCAATAAATCAGTATTGACGAGACACGCGAGCATGACTTATTTTTTTCTCGAGATAAGGGCGCAAAATGCAAAAGTTCAATTGTTGATCGCTTCCGTTTTTTTTTTTATTATTTATTTGTGTATTTATTTATTTATTTATGGACGCGTTACCACTTTTCGACCGTTGAAAATTAATGTCGAATACCGTTCGGTTGTTATTGCTTTATAACGTGTATCGTATTTGTGTTTAATTTTATCTCATTGATGACATGTCAATTTTCAGTCTCAATTTAAACATTTTAAACGTGAAATTTTAATTAATAATATATTTTTAATTTGTATATCAATATTCAATCATACTTTTTCTATTAGTTTTATACATTATTTTGTTCCTAAATCGACTACGTTAATTTTGATATAAACAATCGTGACAATTTAGATGTAATGAATATATTTACAATATAGATTTTATAAAAATTAGATTGAAATATAGATGAATATTTAAATAACATTTTTTTGTAAATTTCTGGAAATATGTTATCTATTTTTATCTTCAATAATAAATTACATTCTAAAAAATTTATTTCATCTGAAAGCATTGAAATATTATAATAATTCTCCATATATAAAATTTGAAATCATAGATATCTATTTTAAGATTATTTAATTACAATATTAGTAGTGCCTTAAATAAACAAATATTTTATAACGATAATAATCAAATATAAATCTAAAAACACACATTAATAAATTACTATCAAAGTACGAATTCAACACCAAAATTACAAATTATACAAAATAAATTCAGTTAAATCGATATATATATATATATATATATATATATTGGACAAATTTAAATCAAAAAAAAATTATATACACAATTAAAATATTTCTATATGAAAAATACGACAACATTTCGTTACTAATTACAGTAATAAACGTACTGAATAATTTAGATTATCGTACATATAATTATATTATATATGTATATAAAAATACGATTATATTTATTTATATATATATCGGTGGTATATAAAATTCACTTTTGTTACACAAATTCACTCTCACATTATTACAAACGAGAAGGTGAGTGGTTCTTCAAGGCCTTAGCAGCCGGAAATGTTGGCGAAACCTGAAGGTATTGGAATTGGAGCCGGTTTTTCGATAGTCAATATCCAATGTGACAAATAATCGATCATATAAAAAAAAAGATTATATATCATATACATATATATATAAAGAGAAAAATATCATACAGCAGGAGAATTTTATTAATATATTTCGGAAAATTTTTTTCACGATTAATAACATCATTTGAATTTTTTAAAAAATAAGATAACAAACTGCAAATCGTCTCGATAATAAATAAATAAATAAATAAATGCATAAATAAATAAATAATGAATAAAAAGGCGAATGAATCGAAGGTCTACCGGTTCACCACACCCTGTCACTTGAATGCGTTCACCGTGCATCGAATATAGCCATATATATATATATATATATATATATATATATAT